>BQNB010012917.1:0-78188 GCA_026074375.1 Tanacetum coccineum
GGGGGTTTTATAGTAGATTATGGGTTTGTTGGCACTCTGGATGCCGAGATTAGATGAGACCTAGATAGAAAGGTTGGTTATGGGATGTTAGATACTTGGGATGAGATGGTTGAGGCCATGTAGGAGATAGCACCGACCACCTTGGAGGGGGTCAACTAGAGAGTGACTGATCTTGTCACTACTGTTAGGAAGGATACAGATGAGGTCTATGGGAGACTTGACGATGCACAAGATGATAGATTAGCTCAACTTGCTACGTAGAGATAGGCGCTCTCATGCTCGCACGGCTAGACTTATGGAGAGTGAGGCCAAAGCTTCTCGTGTGACTTGGGTACAGTCGATGGATGCTAGTGATACGGTACGCTCTGAGGTTAGCGCACTACGGACTACGGTTTTAGCATAGCAGACTTAGATTGGAGATTTGCGGGCAGCAAACCATAGACGACAGGCACAGCTCGTAGAGGCACTGACTTTGATAAGGACATTGCAGACTCAGATGGCAGGACTATAGAGTCAGCAGAGACCTGCAAGGGATCCAGCACATCCTGATGTATCGGAGGAGGCCGGTAGTAGTTCTTAGATCTGGTTATGTCTTAGCTATTTTTTTATAGCCTACTAAGTATTACGGGTAACTCTCGGCAAGTAAGAATCTAGGTTTTATTTTCATCTTGTAACTTAATGGTAGTGATCATTTTGTAACCGAACCGGTCATGAATGTTTTCCAGATTATATATGGAATGGATGTATTATGCCATGTCTGTAATCAAATTTATTATGAATGAATGTCGCTTTAGCTACACCATTGTTAATTTCAATTCAGTTGTATATTCACTGTGTGATGTGATCTCACTTTATTTATTATATATATGTCATGTCGCGGTTATGATTGTATAAAATCTAACGGGTATTATATTTTCTTATAATTTTGAAGAAAATGGCACCAAAGAAAAGAACCACAAGATCATCACCAGCCACAACAACCACCACCACTATTCTTGTGACTGATGCTCAATTTAAAACATTAATTGCCCAAGGAGTTACTGACGTGTTGGCAGAACGTAATGCCACCAGAAGCAGAAATGGCGAAGACAGCCATGATTCAGGCACGGGTGTAAGGATACAAGCTCCTCTTGCTAGTGAGTGCACTTACCCATATTTCATAAAATGCAAACCCCTATATTTTAAGGGTACTAAAGGAGTTGTCGAGTTGACTCAGTGGTTTGAAAGAATGGAAACTCTGTTTCGTATAAGCAACTACACTGTGGAAAACCAAATCAAGTTTGCCACTTGTACTTTTCTTGGAAGTGCTCTAATGTGGTGGAACTCCCACCTTAGGACTGTTGGTCACGATGTTGCATATGCAATGTGATATGTGAGAAATCACATATCCTTTTTGTATCAAAACAAACCCTAAAATGATGAAATTATGTAAATTGTTCTTGTATATTGTGTGTTTTGTCATTTGTGATGTGTAGGTACGGATATTGCAAAAATCACAAGAAAACAGTCAAAACCGGACAAACACGAACACGGGAACGGATAGAGTGCACAAGAGTCGGAAGTTTTCTAGCAAAGGTCATCAAAAGTCAACCCTTGGTCAAACCTTGGTCAACCACAAAATGACAAAAACCTTGAAAATATCTAAATATCCCTTAATGTTAAAACCATTTTCACTAAAACCCCTAAATGAATGACACCGTTAGTCTTTGGTTAAATAAGGACTAACGGTCGTTATCTTTTAACCCTAAACCGTTTAACCCTTTATACATATTAACCTAGCCCAAATAACCAACCCATGGCCCAAGTCAAACCAACTCAGTCAAACCAATGAATAAAAAGGCGCGAATTGTGGTTGTTACTATTCATTGTCCCTTCCAAAAATTCACCCAGCTCAAATTAAACCATAAAAATCCCACTCCCACTCAATTAACATGGCCTTAAAGATCCTTAGTACCAAGCTCCAGCTTAGCAAAGCAAAACGTCACCAAAGCCTTTGATTGATCACGCTTACAAAGAGAATGATACACGTGGACCTAACAAACACACAAGAAGTGGAAAATTACACTGAATTTAGTGTAATAAAAGCACAAGAGCTCCAAAGATATAGGATTGCCAGCGTGGCAATCCGTGTGCTCAATCTCATCTAAGGGCCATGATTTAAGATCTACTCATTACAAGAGCCAAGATGAAGCTAAGAGGATCGTATTGGAAAAAAAAGCCTAGAAACCTTCCCTCACTCTTAAATAAAGCTCACTCCGCACCACAATCGTGTGTTTTTATCTATTTTTAGTAGCTATAGGGAAGCTTTTAAATTAATCTTATAATTTTAATTTAGTTTTACGCCAGCTTATGTAATTCCTTCTTTAAGTTTGTAATCAGCTCATTTCATTAATAAAAGTTTAGTTTTCTATTGATCAGTTGTTATTTCCTGTTTTTACTCTTATTGCAAAATGAATTGATTAAACTGCTCTTAATACTGTTTCATAAGCTCTTATTACTCTTAAGCTACTAAAAGCTCATGAAGTACTTGAAAACTCAAAGGAATTGGATGGCTGCTATGAGTTTTCAAGTTGGTAATAGTGCTTGAGGGTCAAGCCTTAGGATTAGACTAGGTATTGGAATCAAGCTTAAGTTATAAGCTTAAGCTATTTGTTTAAGCTCTTTTAAGAGCAATCACCTCTGTTTAGCTGAGGTGTGAGGTACACTTCCCTTTAAATTTCATTTTATCTTTCTGTCTTTAATAATCTAGCTTAATCCTGCATATTAGCTTATTGATTGCTTATTCTACTTATTTGTCTGCTTATTTCTGTTAGTATAGTTAATTCATGCTTATTGTAGTTGTTAAATTCTTATTGTGCTTTATAATTAGTTTAAAATCTTAGTTTGCATATTTCTGTCTTAATATCAGTGAAAAACCAAAAAAATATAGCATAGTTTAAATAGCTTATTGTTCTGACTTATTTTCTGTTTGAATCTGCTTATTAGGTCTAATTATAGCTTAATGATATCTGGTACTAGCATCTTGTTCTTTAAATTTCAATTTTATAAGCTAAGGATGGATACTTACACTTTAAAGGGGTGTTTGGCATAACAGTACTAACTGAGAGTTAGTACTGCTAGTGGCCCTTTGCTACTTTAAATTGAGTTTAAATCCAATCTCTAGGTTTATAAGATTAGATTTAAGTTGTTTTATTGACTTATAATAATTTGTCTCTAAATTTGATAGTTAATGAGTAGAATCTGTTAGGTTATATCTAGAATCTAGTTCATTTTAAGCTCAAGTATGTTTTAGCTGTTTAGGTTTCTTAAATTGCACTCAGTTTAGTGGTTCAAAAGTGTAGAAACAAAGTTCCTAGGCCTGCACTTAGCAGTTTTATGTTTTGGTTACCAACTGCATCAGATAGGATTTAGCCAATTAGCCTTTTTCTAGCTTATATATCAGAGGGTAAATTTAGTTTTTAGGTCTTAAATTTTAGAATATAAGTAGATTATAGGTCATAGTTAATGTGTTTGAATTTAGTTTTTAAAATTAGCTTATTAAGTAATCTGTTTTTTTTAGTCTTGAAATTTGCAAATTGTCTTTTGAATAAACCAAAAGGTGAACTCAGTATGTTCTGAGTAAAAGAGTAAATTTCAAGTAGTTTTTTCTTAGATTATTTGATTTTCAAAACAGGTTTTAAAAGTTATTTTTATTAGCTTTTAGGTCATAGTTTAAGCTGGTAAAAGTTAGATTCTCACAAGGTTCCATTTTCTTAATTGCTTTTAAGCTCAAAGATGCCTTTAGGGACTGTTTGGTTTACAGTTTTCACCAAGAGTTTATTTGTGATTTTTAGCTTATAGCTTAAGTTTTTGTTAAATTGTAGTTTAAATTACCTTATTAGGTTTATACTTAGTTATCATTAGCTTAATAGAGTCAGGTTTAACTTGTTTTAGCTTTTTCATATAAAAACTAAAAACATATTAAAAACAACATAAGTAGTCTTTTCATGTAGCTTTTTCTCTGCTTATTTGAATTTCAAAATAGTTTCTAATTTCTGTTTTAAGTAGAGTTTAAGCCAAGCTTTAAGTAGATATAGGGCTTATTGCCATAAGGTTCCAATAGCTTAGTAAAAATTAAGCTTAAAAGGGGCCATTTGGTCTGTTTGATAGCTGTTGTTAGCAAAGGAGCTTATTTGATAATCTCAGCTTATGGCTTGCTCTTTTCTAGCTTAGGTGTGCTTATTAGGTTAGGATTTAGTTGTCAGTAGCTTAATTACTTCTATTCTCAGCTTATTTTAGAAATATAGCTTATCTAGTTTATTTTAAAAAAGCAAAAATAAGTTAAAGTGTTTCTGTCATAGATTTAAGCTCTTTTAAGCTTATTTAGTGATTTTCATAAAAAGTTTCTTTTATAAAATTAGCTTATTACCAGCTTTTCTACAACTTTGCTTTTTGAAGTGTTCAAAAATATAAAAATAGTAAAAAGCCAAGTCATGGGATTCGAACCCATGACCTAGCTCTTCACACACACTCGCCCCACAAACACACGCACTATCAAGCTGCGCCCTTGGGTCTTTTTCAATATTTCTTTGCAACATTAATTAGTTAAACGCATTTTCTATTTCTTTTTTTTGTAAGCCGTAGCTTTGTCCTAGCTTTTAAGAGCTTTTCGTTTTAACTTATATTTACCTAGCATTTTTATAAAATCAAGCAAGTTATTTTACACTTTTAGTAATTTTCTAGGAATTTTTAGGATTAATTTAGTATTTTTAATCATTTTCTTTTATTAAAAACTTTTAAAAATCATAAAAAATAGAAAAAGAATTAAAAAAATAAATTTCTTTTTTTTTCTAAAATTTTCTTTTATCATTTTCTAGGCTTAGGTTTAAAAATTATTTTTGTAGGGTTAAAATTTAAGAAAGTCACTTTTTAAAGAGCGGGATTTCATTCCCGTTCTCGATTTCTTCGTTTTTAGCTTTAATTACCCTCGGTTTAGAATTTCCTTAGCTTTTTACTTTTAAATAGTCATTTAGGATTAGAAAAAGTAGAAAAATCATTTTAGGATTAATTTTTGATAACTTAGGATTTTAATTGTTGCGTTTGCTTAATTCCCGTATTAGTTTAATTGTTTAGTTGCTTAATTGCTTTTATTAGAATGTTTTAATTGTTTTTAATTGTAGAATTAGAAAATTAAACAAAAACTTTGAAAACCAATTCAAGTCATTGTCCAAATAACAAACGAGGTCTCAATTTCATGAATCTTTGGGAAAACGACCCGGTAATCACTTACCGGTTAAACGTGTAGTATTTTTGTAAGATTTTTCCTACTACCTTTGTCCTCAAGGGTAGTTTTGGAATTTTCTATACTTTAGATATTATTACGTATTAAAACTATACAAACCACTCACGCTCATCCTCGTCCTGTAGTACTGGTGGTGTCTGTGGCTCCTCGGAGTCAGGTATGTAATCCGGTGATGGTGGGGCTACCGGCTGTATAGGGAGTCCATCGTCGTATCACTAAATACGATGGGACTCGTGTGAGATCCTCCATCAGTGATCTCCTCATCGGCGCCCCAAATTACCCTCTCGGGCCTCGGAGTCAGTGTAAATGGAAGTGTAGGTCACCGCAGATGATGGCAGAAAGAACATGACGTGCTGTAAAACAAAAATAATCTTATATAAGTATTTATTTTAAGACTCCTATAGTAATATATGTAATATAATTTATATACCGTTTGATATCGATTTATGCAAGCATTAGTAACTTACTAATGACATAACAGTGTATGTCTTGTAAGCAATATATGCTAGATTGCAAACTAGTAATGTATATGGGTCCCGTCGCTAACCCCATTTGTATAGTGCAGTGTTTGAAAAATGGTTTTAGTCCAGACAAAATTTTTGTTTTTTCTTTCGCCTGGTTCTCTATTACATTGCTCTAGATACATCTGTACACCCCAATTCTGGGTTAGCGCGGAATATTTGATAATTCCAGTGGGCATTTATTCTAGTTCTTTGCACAAGAGATGTGAACGGACCAAGCTAACGTTGTCGTTTTTTAAAATGATACATTGAATTAACAAAATACTTGTTCATTACATAAGGCATGGCATTTTATATTGTTAGACAATATAAGTAAAGATTTTGGTTTATAACATGTTCCAAAATGGTAATCGCCCCAAATCTTTAGATACTGACTCTCCAATGAGAGACCCAAAGTATCTTTGGCACCTCGTGCCTTATTGACCTGAGAAATCCAGTTTATGTAAATCTATATTAGGACTGAAGATTTCCAAGTTGTATGATAAGAACAGATGCAAAAATCATAAAAAGTATATTAATTACGTTTTCCTAAGCTCATGTCACTGAAGCTCGACCCAAATGTTTATTTTTTTGAATGCAGATAGATTGCCAATAATGACGTGAATGATGTTCTAACACGGGCAACATCCCAAATCCGACTTGGTATACGTTTGTTAATCCGACAAACCGGCACAGTGGAGCGCTACTCACCCAAACGGGGATTTCAATCACCAAAATAGATCTATTTATAACTGTCGCGCGCTCACAGTCTAGTAATTGATAGTTCAGGATATGGGCTTGGGCTCAGTGGGTTATCGCTACTTAGGCAAACACGTAATCATTGTATAAAATGTACACTTGCGTCCAATTTGTAAAACAAAGCATGTTCTCACCCCAGAGATGTAAATCATTTAAATAATTGTAAAACATGGGGCTATGAACTCACCTGAGTAGGTAGTCCTCTGTGAATGATAAATATATCCAAGTATGGCAAATGAATTACACCGTCAAATACCTAAGTAAATACGGCCAGTCTTAGTCTACAAGTTTAGGCTAACGACTTAATGCATAAACTACAATAAATTGCTAGTTTATATATACTGTTATCACTTGTGTGGTGGTGCACATGTTTATTGTATTTGTCTTTACTTGTTGGCTCTTGGGAAGGTGTACGATTACCCACGTTCAAGTATATATATAAACGTTATTAATAAATATACATATTTATTAAGTCGTGTTTCAATTTTGTGCAATATCCGATAAATATTATAACTTGTACGATACGTTAAGTGTTTATAAAAATCGCTTTTGTTTGTAAAATACCCTTAGGTTTTCTATATTTACAAAAATAGTCCTTATGTTTATGAAAATATAATATTTACATTTTAAACCCTTAGGTTTCCACATCTACACCTTTAGTCCTTCAACTTTACACAAATTACACTTTAGGTCCTTACATTCTCAAAACAGCCCCTTAAGTTTCAGAAGTGACAAAACAGCCCCTGGACTTTATAAAACAGTTTTGGCAGTTTTAACCCATAAGTTTACAAATTTACACTTTTAGTCCTTTAACTTGTAAAAGTCGCATTTTAAGCCCAATTAAGTTCTAACAAGTGGCAAGGGGTTTTATTATATTCCAATAAGCCATATAATCTGGGTCAGCTTATAAATAAGCTCGGATGAGCTTATTTTGGCTTATTGGGCGTATTGGACTCGTTAGAGTCCATTAAGCAAATAAATGGTCCAATTAAGATTTTAAAAATACATAAGCTCTCATTTGACTTATATAAACTTATATGAAATTGTTTGGCTGAAAAATAAGCTCGGATGAGCTTATTTGAGCTTGTTGGGCTCGTTAGCCCAATAACTCTAGTCCGAATGTTTTTAAAAGTCCATTAGGGTTTCAATACATGATCCAACTTATTTTCTAGTCTCATTAGGCACTCAAGATTATAATTAAGCTATTTTTATTGTATGGCTTATTCAATAAGCTAATAAGCCTCGTTAATGGGCTTTTGGGTCCATTAAGAGTTCGATAAGGGTTATACATATTCAAACTAGTTCGATTTAGGTCCATTAGTTTTGTTAGGTTTATAACAAGCTTAATAAGTTGCATAAGCTCACAAATAAGCTGTCCAAGCTTATTTGTGGTTTATAGGTTCGTGTTTGGCCACGGTAGTAGGCTGCCGAGCCCATTAAAGGTCCGGTTGTGTTTTTAAAGTACATTAGGGTCCATGTAAGCCCAATAAGCATATTAGGCTTTTCAATGAGCACAAAGAGCTTATTAATAATCTGTGGACCCACGAGGTTGGCCTGTTGAGCCTGTTTGGTTCGTACGTGGGCTGTCGGGCCCTATAGGCCCATTAAGGGTCTAACGAACTCATTCGTGGTCCGTTAAGTTTTCTTTTCATGTATGCCTTACTATCCACAAGTCTAATAAGTTATTAGCACCTTAATAAGCTCGAATGAGCTTAATAATAAGTTGTGGGCCCTATTACTTCCGTTAACAGACCGTTGGGCTTGACGAGGCCCATTAGTGGTCCATTTCGATTAGTAGTAATATAAGAGTTTCGTTAATAGCCCTAGTAACCTAAAATAAGTTCGTTTAGCTTATATAAGGGTCGTGTCCATCACATGCATGCGTTTAAACGTTTAGTATACTTCTTCCCAAGCCACAATATCGTGTTTACGTGAAATGTTTACGCATAAGTTTCGTAAAATTTGTGTGTAAGAGTTTGTGTTCATGTCGGTGTCCACCCTTGCATTTAAACAAAAAAATTTAGCTTTTGTTTGTCATTAAATCTCATCTTACACGTTTCTTTGTATTCTAGCACCACACAAGATCGGTTATATGTATATATATATGTACGTATGCCATGCATAGGTTGAACCATGCATGTTCACGCCCATGCAAATTTGTTAATCACATATTAACGTGACCTACACGACTAGACATCAAAGAAACAATTAAAATACGAAGTGTACAAGCTTGAACGCGACTTACAAAGAGTCCTAGAGTCTTGGTGTGTGTTGGGACGAGTAGGATAGCAACCCAAGTGGATTATACCCAACGTATATCGACTCTAAGCTTCAAAGCTTATTAAATAACCAAAGTTCTTAACCCGTGTACCCTTTTATGACTTTGTATGAAGACCTAGTGTATATTGTGGGTTCAAATGAGATGGCGAGGGTGTTTGTTTGCGTCTTATGACTCGAAACAAGAGAAGAAAAACAATGGCTTATTTGTTTGAGTGTTTGTGTGTTTATAAGTTTCAAGAAGAGTTTTATGTCAAGTGTAGATGGGTATTTATAGGCTTATGAGCTAGTTACATTTCCTTGTCCCTAATCCAAACCAAACCGTGCCCTAAATTGGTGGTTTTGTGGTTTCTAGTTAATCTCCCATAGTTTTAATAATACCTTACTAGTACAACTCTTAATTACAAGATATATGTACAAGATTTATTAAGATTTGAAATCTTATGGGTTGTGTGTGTGTGTTTCCTTAGCCGCGGGTATCAAGAGGGAAACAAAGGATCCAAAGAGCTCAAATGGTTATTAACCAATGTCTTTGCAGTAACTTTTGTGTTTAAGGTTTTAAAGCGGGTATTGGTTAGAGTATAGATAGGTATAGGTATTTCCGAGGTGTGTCTGAACGTATTTTATTGTGAAACGTAAGCCTTTTACGTGACCAATAAAAATAAAATGCGCAAAGTTAATAATTATCTTCTTAATAATTATATAACACTTGTTTGACGTAAACCTTAATTTATTTGGTGATTGTTTACGTTGAATGATTATTTCTAGTCTACGCGATTTAGCTTAAAAGTTAAATTAAAAGGAAACGCGTATCAGACCAAAACAAATAGTGAAGAATAATAGGAGTCATAAAATGACCTGAAATTAAGAAATGTTATAGTCTCCACCCGTTAAAAGAGCTTTGTCCTCAAAGCTTAAGACCTTGTTGTGGATAACGAAGCCCGGTTTGTGAAAAGATGTGGGTATTTCTGTTTGAACGAATCTTCACATTCCCAGGTGAACTCAGGACCTCTCCTAGAGTTCTAGCGAACTTTAACCAATGGTATCCGGCTTCGCTTTAATCGTTTGATCTCCCGTTCCATGATTTCAAGTGGCTCTTCCACAAACTGGAGCTTATCATCAACATGAACCCTGCTCAACTCTTGAGGAAGTTCCATCATGTAGGCAACCTTCCCAACCTTGACTAACACCTTAAAAGGTCTGACATATCTCAGGTTCAACTTGCCCCGCTTTCCGAATCGTACAACCCCGTTCCAAGGTGAGACCTTCAGCATAACCCTATCCCTAACCTGAATTCTCTATTTGATCCTGAGCAGCTTGAATTCTCTATTTGATCAGGACAATCTTTTCTGTTGTTTCTTAGATCATTTCCGAACCAATCAGTTGAGCTTCTCCAACTTCAGCCCAGCACACCAGTGATTGACATTTTTGGCCATAGAGTGCCTTATAAGGTGCGGCCTTTATGCTAGCGTGATAACTGTTGTTATACGAAAACTTAGCTAATGGCAAATGATTAACCCAGCCTTTTCCAAAATCGATCACGTAAGCACGTAGCATGTCCTTGAGAGTTTGAATAGTCCTCTTGCTCTGGCCGTCGATTTCCAAATGATACGTAGTGCTCATACTCAGATCTGACTATAAAGCTAGTAGTACTAAAGACTTAGACTTATTTCTTCAATCTTCATTAACAGTATTAAGTCTTCACTAGCAATATTAATCTTGAGCCAGCAATATTAACTTATAGAAGCTTTAGAATCCTAACAATCCTCCCCTAAACTTGTGATTTACTCTCAAATCTCAAGTTTCTTCTGGACTAGAACTTCAATTCTTCTTGTGTTAAGGATTCTTTCAAACATACTTTTATTGGTCTTACACTCATAGTCATGATAAACTTAGCAAATCAAATGCCCATAAGAGAACTTTACTTTCTGCTTCAGCTTCTAATTTCCAGTTAAGCATCTTTTGAAGTGTTTCTTTGGTGAGTGGATACTTTTTCTCTACAAACATATGAATAGTCATCAAAGTACCATCGACCATCAGTGTGTGCACTCCACAAGTTTCATACAGCTTCCAATTGATTATTTTCCACTGGTTTTGATTCTTCCCATATGTCATCATCTTGCCATGATCTACTGAGTATCTCAGATCACCACCCATAACATCAAATTTACTCCTTCTTGAGTGATATCTTGAAATCTTTCCATTACCAATCTATGTAAAACCTCTAAGTCATGTCTATTAAAACTTTCCAGCATACTCTCAAAGGTTTTATGATAACTAGTATTTCCATCTGCTCTTATGATATTGTAAACATGCATATTTCCTAAATTTGAGATTTGCCCATACGAACTAAGGAAACTTATATGCAAGATTTCAGGATCTTCAAATTAATCCTCATACCTGGACTAACTTGCCAAACCCCCCCCCCCCCCCTACCATTTCCTAATTCATCTATTTCTTCCTCATAATCAAGCTTTTCCTTTCTCTTTCTTCTGTCTCTTTGAGCTGTCTTGACCTTGTTTGTCACTTGCTCTTCTTCTTGCAAGTGTTTTTCTTCTAATTCCAACAGCTTTCTTTTCAATCAACACTGGCTCAGGATTCACATCTTCTTCTTCAACCTTCTCTTCTTCTACTATTTTTGAAGTTTCTCTTTCACTTGGTTTAGAAGAATCTTTTTCAACTTCAGACCCTATAGGAATAAAAGTATTGACATGATCCCATACCCTTTCAAAAATTGGTCTGATGTCATTATACATTTTCTTGAAGTAGCTCTCCTTGTAGCCTCCTTGATTCTTCAAATATGTAATCATATTCCTTCTTGCTTGAGCTATTGACACAGGTTTATTCTTCAAAGCATGATATCTTAGTACACTTGGATCATTCCAGTCAATTCCCTGAGTTTGAGTAGGTTGAATTGGAACATCTTGTCTTTGATCAAGTTGTCTTTGCAATTCCCTAGCTGCTTCCAGATTTAGTCTTTCTTCTTCTTCTTCTTGCAAAGCTCTTGCTTCTTGTTCTGCATTAAACCTGATTCTTTCTTCTTCTTCCAACTTCCTAGCTAACTCCTCATCCATACTCAACTGCACTTGAGTTCTTTTCTTAACCTTCTTTGGAGTAGCAGGTTCTTCCATTATGGCCTTTCCTTTATCCTTGGCACTCCTTCTTGTATACACATGAGGTACAGCAGTACTAACCTTTGGAGGACTAGCAGTACTAACTTGTATGTTAGCAGTACTAATCTCTATCTCACCTTTCTCACCACTTCCATGTTCTTTAATGATTTCAGTGGGAGTCTCTTCTTGTACAAGTACTTCAGTTTCATCACTGGGCTTCTCATGAACTTCCTCTTCCTGTGGAATCCAATAAATACCTTCATCTTGTACTAGTGAAACCGTTGGATCTTCATCAATTTGAGAAATCTTCCTCACCTATTTGGAAGAATTTTCTGCAATCTCTTCATCATCAGAAAGAACAATCTTTGCCTTTCTCCTAGCCTTGCCAGACTTTAGCTTGGACTCCAGTTTCTTTACTCTAAGTACTAACTTGGTGAGAGCAGTACTATAAGTCTCTTGCTGCGAGCAAGTCCATCTCCAATCCAGCAATCCTGACATTTAATATGTAACCAAAAACCACGAAATCATGATGCTGTTGCAAAACACTACCCTCACAAAGCACTCCATGTGAGTGAACATCATAGAGAGGTGAATCATAGGGCATAGAACCAGTTTCTTCTGCCTCATGCGTGGGTTAAATAGGTTCTGGTAAAGGGGATGGTGGAGTGGGTTATGGAGATAATGATGGTGAAGATGTGATCCTTGAGGGTGATTGCTGTTGTTTTTCATCTTGTGCTTGTACCAACATATTCTCAAACAATGGTGTCACTACCTCTAAATACCCCTTAAAGGCTCTCCTCATATTACTAAATAGTTTACTTATAAGAATAGGAGTGGGATAAGTTCTAGTATGAGGTAAGAGTAACCTTTGTTGTTTGTTAAGAAGTAGTTGAATAAACCTGGGATATAATAAGAATTTGTGTGGGCTATCTAAATTCTTAACCATAGCTTCAAAAATGAATTTAGAAAAGTTAAACTTCCTGCTTGTAGCTAGACAGATAAGTGTTGTAGCAATGCTGCTACTGAATTGATCCCATGCAGTCTTCTTGGAGCTCAGACAATGCAGAATTGTGTGAATAAAGAACTTCCATTGGGGTGGAGAAATGACTGTGTAAAGAATGAAAAGGCTTTAGAATTAGACCACAACCCCATATGAGCTAAGTGCTCAAATACTTCTTCATTGGAGAGTGAAGAAATGCCTTATGCATCATCTAACTTCAAATATCTTCTCAAAGAATCTTCAGTTATGAGATTTTCATGTCCATTAATAGTTGCAAAAATAGCTTGAAATCCTTCCTCAGTAGTGCTCAAAACAGCAGTTTCCTAAAATTGTTCAATAAGGGACACAAAAATGATGGGATTTTCAGTGAGAGCATAGTATATATGGCTTAAAGTAAGAAAATCTATGATTTCATCAAAGCCCTCACTATTTGGCCGATTTAACCAAAAATTGACCATATATGCTTGTTCGCAAAAATTCTAACTCTTCCATTTGATGAATGAAAAGTTGATGAATGAGGTAGGATTCGTTCGTGTGATAAAGTGTAAGGTTCTGGTAGAGTGAATTGAATTATGAGTGAGGTTTAAAAGAGTAAGTTTTCACCGACTGTAAAAGAGTTGTACTTATTTTGAAAGAAATCGTTTAATGATATAGATAAATCAAGAAGTCTCCAATTAGTCAAACCCTATAAGCTATAGATGTACAGAAATTATCTCACGGCTCTTGCAATGAGTAAAATCTGTTAGTACTCCAAACATACTAAAACGGTCACCTAACAGTATGGAATTTGGTCTAGTAAGTTACTACTTTTAAGTCTAACAGTACTAACTTCATCCAGCAGTAGTAATACTTGCCTGGCAGTATTAACTTAACACTGACAGTACTAAGTGTGGTACCAAGCAGTAATAAACTCAAACTGATCCATCCAAAGAACTTCAGCACCATGTAGACTCTTATATACTGCTCTTTCAGTTTGTAACCCACAAAATATCTCTCAATTTCTTTTTCTCAGCTAAACTTCATTTTTGTTTTTCACATACAGACCTCTTTTCTGTTTTGAACTCACCAAATCTCTCTATTTCTTTTTTCCTCTAACAAAATAACATTTGGGGTACCTTTGCCATAAATTCCAAAGTTCTATACAGTCCTCCCCACTTCCAAGTATTGTAACTCATGAGAAGGTGGGTCATTGATTGGACTGTTTTTATAGTTTTTGGAAACTACCACCACATCCCATAGAACGGATTTGAAGTCTTTACCAGAGAGTTGCTTTGGACTAGCCCCCCCCCCAAAAGCGTTCATTGCAAAAACATGGAGCAATTGATAACCATATAGTTTTTTGGTAAAACATCACCATCAACGGATTTGAGAAGTCTTTACCAAACTGTGTTGCTTTGGACTAGCACGTACTTGAAGTGACTGTTAGACATGGTGACCCTGAATTGCAGCATTTGTATTGTTTGTTCAAAAACCAAGCAATAGTCTCGCCCTTCAGAGAAAACTTCTAACATCACATCAATCGATATGTATACATCAGTACTAACTGAACCAGCAGTAGAAAATTTTTTGTACTAAGCAGTACAAAAGTTGTAACCCACAGTATCAACTAGCTCAGCAGTATTAACCAATATTCACCAATTTACCCTCTAGAGTACATATAACTCACCCTCAAATATACTATAGATTCTTAACATCCCAAATGCTAACCACCGAAAAATTTAATCTTGTGACATCAATCCTTGTGTAAAAGTCTGCAAAATAATAATCTGTGTGAATCTTGATAACATCTATCAGTCTTTTCACATTAAGCAATCTCTGATAAAATGAAATCAGAATCTCGATATTCTTGGTCCTAGAGTGCAACAGGATTTCTTAATAACACTTATAGTGCACATCGATATAACAATATAGATTTTTTGTGGTGTTCATGAAATTAAAACCATATCCATTCATCAGGATTTGTATCCATAGTAACTTACCCACAACAGAGCTAACGTGCAACATATTCGTGTGCCTCAGTAGTAGTATTTGCCACAATAGTCCAGCTTCTTTGCATTGCCAAATATCAATCTCTACCAAAATTGAACAGCCACATGTGTTGATTTCTTTAAGTCTGCTCCTCTATAGTCACTGTCTGAAAAAACTTCTAGTTCAAAAGGTGAATCCCTAGGATACCATAAACCTAATTTGGGTTGATGTTTGAGGTACCTAAAAATCCGTTTACTGCATTTAAGTGTGAGGCTTTTAGAGTGACTTGAAATCTAGCACAGGCACACACAGCAAACATGATGCCTGGCCTGGATGTAGTCAAATACATCAGGGAACCAATCATAGATTTGTAGACATGTACATCTACATCTTCACCATCTTCATCCTTGACCAATGGCTTATTAGACTCAATCTCGAGTATGTAACTGTCTGATGGACCGATAAAAAACAAACTAACTTAAGGATGTCAGCTACATACTTATCCTGACTAATAAAGATTCCATCAGGTTGTTGCTTCACGTTGAGATCCCTAAAAAAAGAAAGTGAGATAACACCCATGGATCTCTTTGTAATCTTTGTGCATAACATTCATCAAACTCTGTAGCACATAGAACTCTTTGGTAACAACCAAAATAATGTCATCCACATACACTTGGACTAACAAAGTCTACTCTTATTTTCTCATGATAACAATTGTTTTGTCTATGGTACCTCTCCTGAAACCATTTTCCATCAGAAAAGAAGAAAGTGTCTCATACCAAGCTCTAGGGGCTTGATGAAGACCATAAAGAGCTTTAATCACCTTATAGACTTTGTTTGGATGAGCAGGATCAACAAAGCCTGGAGGTTGATGGACATACACCTCCTCTTCAATAGTGTCCATAGAAGAAATAGCACTTTGTAACATCATTTTGTAGACAGTAATCCCATGATATATGGCCAAGGCTAAAAATAACCTGATTGCCTCTATCCTGGCAACAAGTGCAAAAACCTCATCATAATCTATTCCTTCCTCCTATCTGAACCCTTATCCTACAAGCCTGGCTTTGTTTTTCACAACAATACTTCTCTCATCCCTTTTATTCTTAAAGACCCCTTGTGCCAATTGCCTTTTTCCTAGATGGGCAAAATCAACAAGTAACCAAACCATCTATATGATTTGAAACTGCAGCAATTCCTCTTGCATTGCTTCAAAACCCAGCTATGTTTTATAAGGCTTGTGATAGTGATTTGGGGTTTTTCTATAGGAGAGAAGCATGCTAACAAACAGTTTCTGATGACTTTGTGATAGGTTCAAATTCAGTTTGGAGATGTAGCTCACCAATATCGTGTTGTGTTAAAGAAACCTTTAGAAATCTATCCTCGTTGTTTGAACTACTGACTTAGGATCACCTAAATTTGAGCTTTAGGATTGATTCTTATGAAATCTAGTGAGGGAATAGGACTGAAAATTATTGGTGTCATCCATATGTTGAAATCAGCCACTGCAACCCACATTCTCAAGATCATCGCTCCATTGAATATGCATCACTTTGAAAATCATCATAATTATCTTCCAAATCAGGCATATTTAGATCAATGGGTAAATCAATAGCGAAATTAGATGACATCGAATAGTTATTTTTCCTCCAAGATAGACGAAAATGATATTCACCAGCATTTTCACCTGTGGGAGTACTAGCAGCACTAACATATGGCATGGTAGCAGTACTAACAGACGACCTACCAGTACTAAGTTTATTAATACTGGTAGTTTGAGCTGCCCTCTTTTGAGATGCAATAGTCCTCTTTTCTTCTTCAAAAGCTTGTCTTGTGGCATCATCCAGAGCTTTAGCAACCACTTTCTTAAAGCAATTCATCTTCTCAAGTTCATCATCAGACTTGTTCACTTCAGTATCTATTGTATCCTTCCGTATCCAGCAACATCTTCTAACTGGAATCCTTGTCCCCTATTAGTTGTATTGGAAGCAGTATGTAATTCCTGAGTAGGTCCTTATCTTTTCCTTATGAACCTGCAACATAAGAAATCAATGTGAACCTACATCCATATTAACCTATCTTCCATACTAACAGGAATATAAGTTTACATTGAATTTGGGAGAAAATCAATATCGACAAAACATCCAATTAGGACCTATGTCTGCCACATTTGGTTATCTCCAAGAAAATTCATTGTTGCAAGAAATTCTCTTCTACCCTTTTGTTACCTTTTTTTTGAAATACTCTAAAGGCTATTAACTAGTGGTCGAGTAATCCCAAGCAAAATTCCTTCCTCAATTTCCCATCAAATTTGCCCAAGGAATCGTAAGGTGTTTCAAATGGTCAAGGGGCAACCAAAAGGTCTCAATAAAACTAATACTAGGTAGTTACCTATTTATAGTTCATAAGTGTCCTTATTTTGATTTTTGATTCAAATACCCTATTCATACATAGCAGGCAAATTTACTGACCTCTGCCCAAAATGGGTATAGGTAAAAGTGATTCTGTTAACATATCTCTAGCTGCCGTCAATTATTGGTCTATTTATTCCTTTCTGCAACATCATACTGCCTATAGAGTTTCTAGCCACACTAAACTCCCTTTTTTATATCCTTATCTTAGAACAGAAATCATTATATAGCATAGGTTTCATTAAACTCTATCCCCATTATCACATAATCTTTTAACCATATGATTCAATTGGATTTCTAAGCCTGTGATAAAAATACAATGGATTTTCAGTTGTTTTCATCTTGGTAGCTAAGAAAAATACCCAACTAAATCTGCTGAAATCATCAGTCACAACCAAACAGTACCTTTTCTTGTTAATACTTTCTACAAAGACAGGTCCAAATAAGTCCATATGAAGAGAGCGTACTAGGGCTTTTCTGATGATTCTATTCTAACTTGGGACCTTACACGAAGCCTTTATGTAAGCTTACCACTTCTTGTCAAGCAACACTACATAGTAAAAGAAGACAGAGAAAAAAAATATAAAGTGTGATCATTCATAAAAACTTTTGAAAGGTACCCTCTAACTATGTAACCTAAAACAACTTTTTATATTTTTTGAAATTCACAAAGACCTAATCTCCTATGCCAATAAATAGTAGACTCATCTGCTGTTGCACTTCACAATATAAACAAGTTATACCTCCAAGGTAATATTGATCTTAAGTCAAGCTATACACATCATCCTTCTAGGGCTCTAAGTACAACCTGACTTTCATCAAAAAGCTAAAGCTAGGAGACAGTGATAAGCAATTCAGTCTCAATAAAAAAGGACACTATTTTTCTTGTCACACATTTGTAAGACAGAGAAAAGATTAAACTTAAGTTCATCTACAAAGTAAACATCATCAAAGTCTAAATTAGCAGTTTTGATTTTACCTTTACCCGTAATTTTACCTCCTTTGGGATCACTTCCAAAAGCCACAAAGCCTCCATTGAAATCTTCATAGTCTGAAAGATAAGCTTTGTTGCCAGTCATATGGCTAGAGCAACCACTATCCACCACTGCATGATCCTGTAACAAGATCTCTGGATTGCCCTGCACAAAAAGTAAGAGAATTAGTATCTCTTAGGGATCCAAGCCATTACAGACTTGGAAATCCCTTTTGGGTCAATATACTCAACCTTCTTGAGCATGAATGATCCACTGTCTTTGGACACATGATCCAGGTAATTTCCCTTAGGCCTCCAAACCCATCTTGACTTTTTAAGGTCAGTATTCAGCTTACCCTTACCAGTATTAACTACTGCTCTTTTCCCAGCAGTAGTCATATTTTTAACCCCAAAAGTTTTAACATCTTGTTTTAAGTCTTTGGGTCTAAAGGCTGGTTTTGTGTAGTAAGACCTCTTAATAGGTGAACATGAGCCTCTTGGTCTTACATTGTCCATTCTTGGGTAAATGGGTCTAGAAGCATAACCAGGCCTAGCAATACTAATATTTGGACTAGCAGTACTAACAGGCCTAGCAGTATTAATACTTGGCCTAGCAGTACTAACAGGCCTAGCAGTACTAACACTTGGCCTAGCAGTACTAACAAATCCTGTTCTTGTTAGTACTCCTGATGGGACAAAAGTCTTACTTAAATGTGGGTATTTTGAAAAGTTTTGATGATTAACCCTTTTGGTTTTGTCCCATACTGGTTTGCCCTCCCTTTTACCAGTATTAACCACATTTTTTAGATTAGACTCTTGACTCTTTTTGTCATGGAAATTACAGTCTTTGATCAAGTGGTCAGTACTTTTACAAACAAAACAAGCTTTTACTTTCCTAAACCCAATCCTTGTTTATGAGAATTTTGACCACTTTTATCATCTCTAGTCTTAACTATTTAATTTCTCAGTCTAACTTTATGCACTCACAGACACTTCCTCCTCATCATCTAAGGGTCCAATCCTTATTGATTACATATTTCTAGTAATCTAGGTTAGACACAACTGACTCACTGACTGACTTAGGCTTTTCAGTATTTGCATCATTTGTTTTACATGCAGTCTCACTTGTTTTATTATTAAGCTCAGTTGTTTGTGACTCAATGATTTTATTCCTTATGGCATATTCATCTAACCCAGCAAAAGATATATCACCTCTTAGGGTTAAGAAGTTCCTTGTAATGGGAGGGGGAACAACTTTATACCTATTCTTTAAAAATCTTTCGTTTTTGGTATATGCTCATCAGCATTGTTTCTACCATCAAAAATACTCCAAAATGATCTCCTACTTTCAGGTTTCATGATTGCTACTTAATTCATTCAATTGTGTGCTATAACCTAAACCAGTTTTATCTCTATCACTCATTTGACTTTTAAGTATTTCCTCAAGATTCTTGGTCGATTCTTCCCATTTTACAATCTTATCTTTTAACTCATCTCTTTCTTTAATAGCTTTCTCTAATTCAGATTTAGTTGTTAAGTTTTAATTTCTTTACATTTAAGCTCATATTTGAAATTCATTAGTTCTCCATCCCAAGCTAATCTTTTTTTTCATGTCCAATAATCCTGGATTCTAGTGACTCTAATGCTATTTCATAACCCCTGATTTCTAGTTTTGCTTTGTTATGCTTTTCTCTTTCAGTATCATAGTTCTTTTGAAGACATTTAAATGATGCAAGACATTGTTTAGAACATTTTTGTACCTCAATGTCAAAAAGGAACTTGATGAGCTTGAAAGAGGAGATTGCCTATCAAAGCAGAGTTGACTGGTTCTCCTTCAAATCATTGCTCCTGTCTAAGCTCCTAGACCATCTTGAGCCACCAGTGCATGTGATGAAGATTCATTAGTTGGTGCATTGCTCCTACCATTGTCAACATAAGATCTTCTTCCTTGACTCCTTTTAGATCTACATTCTCTAGCAAAATGCACTTTTCTGTGACAGTTGTAGCAATCTATCTTTGGACTTGTCAAGAGAATCAGGTCATTTTTTATTTGAAGTCTGATTCCTTCCTGTCCTTTGAATGAAATTCTTTACTTGACGTCAACATAGACACTGCCATCGAAAGATCCAGTTCCGCCAGTCATCTCCAATCCATCTGTGAAAATCCTCTTTCTCAAGTTGAGGACTGGTTGTTGGTTGTGCAAGAGGAGTAAAGCTATATCATGTGCACATGGTAGATGGAACTTGATTTAATTCACCAGTAGTACTAACCCCTAAATCTCCACTGGCAGTACTAATTCATTGTTACTGCTAGTATTTTTCCAGAGGAGAGTAAATAAGCCAAATTTCTGAGAAGTAGAGGTGGAACCTAAAGGGACCTTTTTCAATTATCTTCATAACTCTAAGTTTGTTGTAAATGTCATCTAATATCATTCTCATCAATGTCAGTCATATTTCTCATGATGAGGGGCAATCTGATTCAATGAGAAGGAAGGACTTCTCAGGACACTTTGGTAATGTACTTCCTTGAAATTGGAGCACCATGAACTCCAATTGACTTATCAGTTCTGGAATTATCATTAGCTTTGTCCAAGCTTTCATTTAAGCAATAGAAAAATTTTCAAATTGATAATTTAGAATATTTTTCTGCATTTTCTTAGATTTTACATTACCACCAAATCTCGATTTGATTGCCTCCCAGAGTGATTTAGCATCAACAACATTATAAAACTTGAGGCGGTATTCATCAGGTATTGCTAAAAGCAAGATGCTTTTAACTCTTTCCTGATTCCTTCTTGCAGCTAGTTGTTTGGCAGTCTTAGGAGCAGGAGGAGCAGAAGTTTCTCCAGTTGTTGGTGCAGGCTCTTCTTCTAAATCTCCATTGACAATAACATCCCATAGATTATGGTCTATATGACAGATATATTGGTGCATTCTCCGTTTCTTATCATATATCACTTCCTGATGTGGGGATCTTTATTTGCAGTGATTGTGGGTGAGAAAGTCTTGTTCTACCATCTTACAGTTGAGTTCTTCTTAATCAGAGTTTCCACACAAGCTCTGATACCACTTGTTGGATCGATTTACTGAATAGATCTAAACCTTCATCTTGCAAATAGTTTGCTCCTTTAGATAATTCTAAAGCAATAATATTAAATCACTGAGTGAACACTATTTGATTATGCGGAATCTAATCCTTACTGCTAAGAAGATACAATAATGAATACCACAAAGAAACTTTTATATTAATACTTGGGAATCTGCCTCGGTTAACAGATTACAAAACTATGTTACTTATTCGAATCGCTATGTTCTGTGTAGAACTATATCTACTAACTATGCCTAGGGTTCCTTTTATAGCTTAAGGAAACCCTAATGGGCTTTACAAAACGCGTATAAAGATAATGCATATCCTTTCCTATGATATCTCATATATAATCTTTAAATTTAAAACTATTTCTGCGTAAGCAGACTTAACTATTACATAAGCAGTATTAACTATTTAACACTACCAGTACTAACTATGATAATCCTTCTTCCAGTACTAACTATGTAACTAGCATAACTAACTACAATACACTAACAGAATTAAGTCTGTTATACAAAATTCCTAACATGTAACAAGTGGGATATGCTTGATATAAGTAATAATTATATAAGTATGTATATATACGACATCTATTTCGTGATGTATGGTTATATACACGTAATTTGATATTCGCATCTCGCGAGACACCTAAAAATCTTCTCTATGCATTTGATGCAATGTTATAAAATAATCTAGGTATGATGATGAGTTATAAATTCTTTGCATATGATAAAGATATGTCTATGATGTCCTACTAATATAAGTATTTCTTTTCTTTTGTAGTATCATGGGCGAACCGTTGTCACCCATCGCGTGTTTAATTTCCCTATGGATGAGCCACATCCTGCATACGATTTCTTTGCACCTATCACCGTTACCTGAGTATGCTGGTAACCCGAACAACAACAATGGGTGGCTGGCAGCGGATGATTACTTACTTGGAGAGCTCGAGGCTATGGTGGACGAGTAGATGGTCGTTCCTGCAGTTGACGAGATTACCGAGCAGATGGATGTGCCTGCTGTTGAGGAGGTCGGTGAGCTGGTAGTTGAGGCAGAGGAGGAGTAGGTGATCGCTCCCATGATTGATATAGTAGAGGGGCAGATTGATTCTTCGATGATAGATATGGTGGAGACTGGCTGGGCACGGGGGCGGGCGGAGTTTGTCAGTGATGACAATTTGCGGGATGATGCCTCTAATGGGTTTAGTGAGGTGGAGGTATGGTGTTGAACGAGGATTGGTTGTTGGCTCTTATACACCCAACCTTTAGTGCTGCGTGCCACGCCTCGCGTTTATGAGGAGGAGGTTCCATCTTCTACGGCTTGCTAAGGGACCGTCTGTCCTTTTTTTTTTTGTTTTTTTCCTCTCACTCAGCCAAAGATTTTCTATGCCTCCATTTGTGATCGAGGATTTGAGTACCCGCCTGGGTAACCTAGAGTACGGGCATGGATAGGTGGTGTAGAGGGTTAACCAGGTAAGTGATGCAGGGGTAGCATCTGGTGTTACCATTAGGGAGATAGGCCTGAGGGTCTATGCTGTTGAGGGACAAGTACGGGTGGTAGTGTCCCAGATAGCCCATGCTGTAGACATATGGGAGCAGGTTGAGCAGGGCCAGCAGGAAGTGGCCCAAAGAGACTAGATGGTTACATGATTGACTCAGCAAGTTCAGGCCTTGCAGATAGAGGTGCAGCAAAGAGACATGCAGATCCAGCAGCTGCAGACTACAGTCTCGGAGATGAGCAGTCGGGAGAGTTCGTTGATGCAGTGTATTTTAGGATTGGATAAGAGGATTTCGGCATTGGAGAGAAGACCACCAGGACCCCCTTAGTCCTATTTGTATTTCATTTTGATTTTTGATTTAGATGATGACCATTTGTATAGCCACTAAACTGGTAGTGTTAGTTACTAAGGTCATGTTGCCGGGTGTATTTTGGTTTTTGTAAACACAGCAGCCATTCGGATATGTTAGGATTCTTGTATTAGAAACTTAGACTCATCATGATTGGATGTATCAGCCTTGGAACCGAAGATATTGTAACTTTTGGGGGATTTTGGCTGTACTTGTACTACCCCCGGCATTGGTATTATTATGGTTATGGAACTAGGATTTTCTTTTGACTATGAGTTGTTGATTAATAGAGGGTGATAGGTAATATTGGTTGTCTTGCATTTAGGACTGACCATCCTGAGCATGAACGATTCTATATGGTGGATCTTTGCTTGTGTATGTTATATATCTTGCATAGTACGTGATGGTGGGTAAGATTTTGAAAACTTGCTTTGACCACATTACCTAAACTGTATTTATGACGTGGCTACGACGTGATGTTTTTAACAACTGTGAATTGCAATAATCGAATTTGGGTGTTGAACTAATGTCGTTGAACGAATCATATTGACTAAATTGTATAATTTGTGTGTGTTGACTTTGTTTCTAGACTATTCTTACTATATATTTTATATTTTATTATATATTATATATATTTTAAGGTGTGGTTTGGACGGATCAGTACCCATGCAGTTTTTCAACTTGTACACTAACCACGCTCAGGATTCTCAATGTTAAGTAGACATCATGTGGAGGGAACTTGTTAATCTGAGATCTATACGACAGCTTACGTCCGTAACCCTAATGTGCAATTTCGAATGCAGCATCCTTGTTGTATCCTACCTTGATTGGGATCCATTAATTAGGAATCATATCTTCTATGAACTTCAAGTCATACTTTGCAGCTTTGGTCTTGGAAATTAACGTAGTATACTTCCTTTCCTCTGATCCTGACTTTAAGTATTCAAGATCGTTGTTGAAGAAGTGTTCTATAGCTATGGTTAAATGACCTAGATGACCTTTCAGAGGAAGAGGTTTGCTTAAGTCAAATGGGCATCGATCACCTTTAGGGTTTTCCCAGTCAAGTCTGTCAGTCAGAGCTTTATAGTATTCTTCCATATTGTATTCAAGCTTAATGCTGCTCTGGCATGTTGATAACATCAAATACTTGATACTTTTTAGTGTCAATGGTCCCTTAAAAATACTTGCAGTTGTCTTATAAATACTTGAATTCGATACTTTTACGGTTATTTCGTTATTTTCAAGTAAAATGCAAGTATGTGACAAGAAAAACGGGAAAAGAACGTAAAAATGAAGAAAACACGAATTCTTAAGAGACTTTACGGCGTAACCCTTACAATAGTGTTACGCCGTAATATATTCAAGGCAAGATACGTTACCCAGCAAGATTACGGTGTAATCACACGTAAGGTTTACGCCGTAACATTATTATTATAGAAGGATAAGTCTTCTAAGTCAGCTTTATGGCGTAACGTAGACACTTGATTACGCCGTAACATACTTTAAGCCTGCAAGATGGAAAGTGCACGTCAGCAGTTTATGACGTAAACCTCTAAAAGGTTACGCCGTAACATATTCGAAATCTATAAATAGAGGCCTCATTCAGCCATTTTAACATCTACCATTCTACCACAGATCTAAGCGGTGATCAAGGCCTCCATAGCTCGAAGAATTCCACCAGAAATCCAAGAGAGATCACACTTAACTTACTTTTGTATTTAATCGTTCATAAACAACTTCTGTAAGAATTATGAGTTTTCCATCCATGATTATCTTTATTAATTCTTGCTTTATTGTTGCTATGAGTGGCTAACCACTTCAAGTGTTAGCCTAGTCATGAATCTACTATCGTTATAATATTTGTTTCCTGTTAAATTATGGTTTCGTTGGATATCCTTTCACTATCGTGTAACCTTGGGTTTTGATAGTATTGCGGGTGGTTTAGATCATGTTAATCTTGTTATTAGATTACCAATTGAACATGGGATTAGCAGGGTACTAGGGTAGGTTTTGAACCTTATACCTAGTGTTCGAACTGACCAGGTTACCGCCTCTATCACTTAATATACTTAAAAAGCACAAGAACTCTTTCAGAGAGGGTTAATAATCTGTATAGGTTATTAGACTAGTTATTGGGATAGTTGGGATTACTCACTATGACTTGTTTGCCTTACCTTCGTGACTTTTGGGTCTGTCTACTTTATAGGACAGACTAAAGATATCTATTAAGGTCTGTCGACTTTAGAAATCACCAATTAAACCATGATGTAACATTGCACAGGAAAACATAGTTATAGCCGTAGTAATGAAATGGCTAGGCTAGCACGCTTCTCTCCCTGATATCTTCTACTATATTTACTTTTCGCATATTTACTTTCTTGTTATTTCATAAAATCAACTTAAAACCCTTTTCAAACGTGACAATTCAAATTAAAACTAATTGACACTTAGCTCTTAGAACGACCTTGGATTTACCATCTCTACACTACTCACGATCAGGTTCTCTGCCCGTTAGTGCATTTGTCAGGTGAATCGAGTTTTTATAAATTTAAAACTTGAACAAAATATATTTTAAAATAAGATACGCATCAAGTTTTTCGCGTCGTTGCCGCGGAGCTAAAAATTAATATTAATTTGATTCCTTTTAATTGTTGTATTTTTTCTTTAATTTCTATATTTTGTAGATAAGATCATGGATGGGATTAACATCGAAGATCTCACCATAAAGAAATATCTTAGGCTTACATAAGAAAACCAGACATCTAGCATGGTTAAGAAGGTTGATGACATGACCATTGCCAAATATATAGAATACGAGGAGAGGATGAAAAGGAAATACTGTAGGAAGCCTAGATCCTACGTTCCAAGCTATTCTAACCATTGCACATCTAGCAATAACACAACCATTGAATTTCCTCGTAGTGCTTACTTTAACCCTATTCAACCAAACACTGAGTTTCCTTATGATTCAGAGGATATGGAGCTTGATGAAGAAGCTAGGTACACAACTGATGAGGAATCAGTTATAAGTGAACATGAAGCAATTAACCTCGCTCATACTGTCAATACTCAGTCTTTCGAAGAAGAGTTGAGTTCTGAAGAAGACCTTGATGAGTGGTTGAAAGCAAAGATGGAAAAGCACACGAGTAAGCAGAATGAAAAAAACAAGGAAGATGCAGTAATTACTGTTATAAAATCTATTAGAGAGGAGTGTAGGGATGTTTATAAAAATAAGCAGATAAGTGCTTTTGAAGGAGCTGATCTAAAAAAATATTCCGAGACCATGGAAGACACTATCAATAATGACAGTTTTCAAGTAATTTGCCATCACTTAAGGAGTTAAACCCAGGAAGCTTCCTTCTTCCCTCCACGATTAATAATTATAACTCTTATGTTATGGATAATATAGACGTTAGTAATAATGTAATGCCTAGGAGCATATATGAATACCTGAAACTAGCTAATCTTAGGGAAACCACTATGTCAATCGAAATAGATGATATGACACAACAAGAAACATTAGGAACTATGAAAAATGTCCTAGTTAAAATTGATAAGTTTGAGTTCCCATGTGATTTTGTTGTTACTAATATGCCTAAAAATCTTGGGGAAATGATTATCTTAGGAAGACCGTTCCTATAAACCATTCATGCCCAGATAGATGTATTCCAGGAAGAAATTTCATTAGGGATCGGCGAAGATAGAATTAGATTTGACGTAAATGGAAATCCTCGCCAATCTAACATTAATATCAAAAAAAATTACAAGGAAAATACTAGTCAGGAGGAAGAATCCTTTAATCCCTTTGAAATAGGATAGGATCTATTCTCATACGAATCCCCTGCATGTTTGAAATTTAAACAAGATACTAGAAATTATGATACTATTAATCCACTAAATGAAATTGCCGGACAAACTAACCTCTTAGTGGATAAAAGGGGTTTAACAAAAAGATGGCATGTATGTAAACCTGTTCCGGTGTTTTATGATGACGGAAGTGGTGAAGATTGTAGAATGTAGCCTACTTGGGACCATGACTCAAGTTTCTGTTATGGTTATAAAGAGGTTTTCGGAAAAAGCGAACAGGGAATGCTTAGACAATGGGTATGTTTTGATGATCATGAGAGGTGTACAGTGAAAGGAAGTTGTATGGGATTTGCAGACTTTCTTCAAATTCGTTACAAAAATTAGAGAATTGATGATACAACTCGTGAACGAAGATATTACAAATGGGTTGCTCAAAATTATAAGTTTGATAATAACAGGACCCCGTCAACAACAGTGTCCGACAAATTCCTATATAGAACCAACTCTCTAACGCCTATTCTGCTTGACGAATGGGACACAAGGTGCCATATTATCTATACAGGGGTTACTTCTAATAAAAACATACCTAATAATGACCCGACACCATTTTCACTTGAGCATTCGGAGTTAGGAGAAAAAGCTAATATAAGCGAACCTTCAAAGTTATGACTCTTTAGGCCACGCCCTTGTGATTACTCATTTTATGAATGGTTGAAAGTCAAAATAAGGCAAACCAACATATGCGACTCTGATCGGGAAATCGTGTTCAGTGAATGGATTCTAGACAGTTTTGTTGTTGAGGAATAATATGCTAAGGAAATTGGGAATCCATACTCACGAAGATTTGACAAGTACAAACGAGTGTTTGACAATAATGTTGAAAATTTGTCTAATGAATACACTCTAAGAGTTGGAAAAGGGGGTATGTCCTGGATGATGTTTGGGAAAAATGAGAGCAATATCATAAAAAAGTTATCGATTCTTGGCACGATGTAGGATATGAAGAAGAGCTATGGCGAAGTGGAGATGAAAAAACTGACTATGAACCACCTTTTGTGGATATTAAAACTTTTGAAGTAAAAGTATTCCTTTAAAAGGGGGAAAAGTTTTATATGTATAACAAAACAAGATGATGATACCTTGCCTTTAGGACGAGTAAATTGGGCAAGATTTAAGGCAATGATTAGAAAGGAGCTAAAGGACAAAAGAATCGCCCACAGTAAAGTGGGCATGAGTCTAACTTAAAGACTCGTTAATAAACAAAAGTGCTTGTCGGGAGACAACTCGTCTTTTATTAATAAATTTCATTTCTCCACATATTAGTTGGTTTGCATGTTTTACTTTGTTTTGCAGGTTCTAGTAGTTAGAAGGCAACTTTCAAGACCGACTCGACATGTAATTATGTGATAGCTATGCTGATTTAGCAGCAGTTACGGCGTAACATTAAAAGTTATGTCGTAACCTAATCAATTACGACGTAAACCTTCTTATGGTTACGCCGTAAACTTATAATCTAAATTTTTTAAAATACCACATGATTACGGCGTAACCACCGGAGTTATGATGTAACCTCTTTCTACAAAACCTTAAAATAAAGTTTTAACGCATTGCTAAACCTTGTATATCTAAATGAACTTTGTGGGTATGTTCTCTTGAAACCATCACGAGACTTCACTCGTCTACTTGGGCCATCAAGTGGTTTAAAAGGCTTGTTGCATATGCTAAAGGTAACCGTGATTCCTACGAAAATGAGTTAGGTTTGTATTTCTTGTATATTTACTTTTGAGCGATTTTATGCTGTTGGTTTGTTTTAGTGATCACATGGGAAAATAAGCCTTGCTTAAGATGGAGATTTTTTGGATTTCTCCACTGGCTTATTACATTTTATATGTTTAGAAGCAATGCCAAAGGGAGTTTCTTGTTCTAATTATACTCTTCCCGTTTATTCCATTTCCTTAATGTACAATAGGGACATTGTACAAAACAAGTGGGAGAATGGGAGTAGAATTATCACTTGACCTATTCTTGCTTTAGATTTTCTAGTTGAAGAATGGTGCAAATTTTAAATTTTTGACATATTTTTCCTTCTGAACTAGAATTAATCTTTGCCGAATGCATATTACCCTTTATTATTACTTGGTGAGGTTAAGCCTAATGATTCCATTTTCATCTCATTATACAAAAATCCACCAAAATATTGAGTGTGCCGATAGTATTGTAGACTTTAGAACTTGGCATGTACATCATTTTGAGACCTAATTGATTAGCAGGAATAGATGGTTCAAGAAGGCAACATTTAGGAATTCACCTAAATAGCCATTATGTGTGTGTTTATCGACTTGTTATACAGACTTGTCGACCTCCCGTGTGAAAAACCCTTTTGTTGCACTCATCATTAGTGCAAGATATCCCTAGATCACCCTTGTTAAGCCAATCTATGTTTTCACCTATGTTTCGTTACATCTTTTCGCCTTAGCCAACCCTGTAGTCTATATTTATCCTTGTGTTGAAATTTCTGGCTACCTAAGTCCATGGTTCAGGAAAATGGTTTGAAGATTGGCACTTTCGTTAAAGACATATTATTATGATCATGGAAGACCCTCGGTATTATCACTTTCGATATTGTTTATCTCAAGCGAGGGGATATGCGATATGTAATATACAGGATTATTATAAAAAAGAAAAAAGAAAAGGTGGTACAACTATAAGCCACTTAGTGATCTAACTCCTGATGTTGGTTACGTGTATAAAACTAACTAAGTTAAAAGGTGGTGCAACTATAAGCCACCTAGTGATTATGGGGATGGTGCAACTATAATCCGTCCAAAGTATAAAGGTGATGCAACTATAAGCCACCTAGTGAAGAATGGGTTAGCATGCTCCGCAAGATCTCATTATTAGCTAACCCATTATGATGATATGATCAGATTTTCGCACTTGAAGACATGTACTATAGATGGACAATAGCCGGTTATAGATACCTTAGATTATATAAGACTATTTGTTTTGTGTTTTTATCTTAACACTAATTAAATGTGTATCCATGTCTATCATAACCCTTATATCACCCAATAAACATGTGTTATGTCACCCATGTTGCCTTTAAGAATTGTTTAGACCCTAACTCTAACTGGTGCAGATTTGTGTACTCTCCAAGCTTAAGATAGAATACATGCTATGACTGTACAAATGATCGATCACCCCGAAAATGAACACTTAGACTAGTTGAGAGTTGAGTGATTTTTGATCCCCTATTCGTGAGGTGTTCGGCTTTGATGTTTCTAGCATAAGTCTTTTATAGATTCATTTCTTTGAGTTAAATCAGCGAAATATTTTTATAAACTACTCTAATAGGTCTACTTGAGGGCAAGCAGAAGTCAAGTAGGGGGATATTTGACAACATCAAATATTCGATACTTTTTAGTGTCAATTTTCCCTTAAAAATACTTGCAATTATCTTATATATACTTGAATTCGATACTTTTACGGTTATTTCGTTATTTTAAGGTAAAATGTAAGTATGTGACAAGAAACACGGGAAAAGGACGTAAAAATGAAGAAAACACGAATTCTTACAAGACTTTACGGCGTAACCCCTACGATAGTGTTATGCCGTAATATATTCAAGGCAAGACACGTCACCTAGCAAGATTACAGCGTAACCACACGTAAGGTTTACGTCGTAACATTATTATTATGGAAGGATAAGTCATCTGAGTCAGCATTACGACGTCACGTAGACACTTGATTATGCCGTAACATCCTTTAAGCCTGCAAGATGGAAAGTGCACGTTAGCAGTTTACGGCGTAAATCACTATAAGGTTATGCCGTAACATATTCAAAATCTATAAATAAAGGCCTCATTCACCCACTTTAACATCAACCAGTCTACCACAGATCTAAGGGGTGATCAAGGCCTCCATAGCTCGAAGAATTCCACCAGAAGTCCAAGGGAGATCACACTTAACTTACTTTTGTATTTAATCGTTCATAAACAACTTCTGTAAGAATTATGAGTTTTCCATCCATGATTATCTTTATTAATTCTTTCTTTGTTGTTGCTATGAGCGGCTAAGCACTTCAAGTGCTAGCCTAGTCATGAATCTACTATCGTTATAATATGTGTTTCCTGTTAAATTATGGTTTCGTTGGATATCCTTTCACTAGCGTGTAACCATGGGTTTTGGTAGTATTGCGGGTGGTTTAGATCATGTTAATCTTGTTATTAGATTACCAATTGAACATAGGATTAGCAGGGTACTACGGTAGGTTTTGCACTCTATCCCTAGTGTAGGAACGAACCAGGTTACCTCCTCTATCACATAATATACTTAAAAAACACAAGAACTCTTTTAGAGAGGGTTAATAATATGTATAGGCTATTAGACTAGTTCTTGAGATAGTTAAGATTAATCACTATGACTTGGTTGCCCTACCTTTGTGACTTTCGAGGGATTCAAGATCGCAGGAATTATAGGACAAACTAAAGATATCTATTCAGGTCTATCGACTTTAGAAATCACCAATGAAACCATGATGTAACATTGCACAGGAAAACATAGTTATAGCCGTAGTAATGAAATGGCTAGGCTAGCACGCTTCTCTCCATGATATCTTCAACTACTTTTACTTTTCGCATATTTACTTTCTTGTTGTTTCATAAAATCAACTTAAAACCCTTTTCAAATGTGACAATTAAAATTAAAACTAATTGACACTTAGCTCTTGGGACGACCTCGGATTTATCATCTCTACACTACTCACGATCGGGTTCTTTTCCCGTTAGTGAGTTTGTCAGGTGAATCGAGTTTTATAAATTTTAAACTTAAACAAAATATATTTTAAAATAAAATACACATCACATGTACCCTTCAGAAGATTATAAACTAGACCCAGCAAAACTTCTTGAGTAAGGTAGTCAATCTTGAGTCTGGACTGTATTCCATTCAGGATCTAGAGTGGGAGGTCTTGGTGGTTGCTTGAACCAATCCTTGTTTGGAATCTTTTAAGTCTTTGAAGCATCTTTACTCTGTGGTTGATCATCATTGTTCTCTGCATTCTCTTAAGTAGGTTCTTCTACATCCATTTCCACCTCATGAGTAGCTTCTTCAACCGTCTCCTTTGCATGTATAGATTTTCCAGTCTTAGAAGTTTTAGGTGGAGTTTTATCTTATAAGATTCCTTGGAAGTAGAAGATTTCTTTGAAGATTCAGATCCGTCTTCTTACATTCTCTTTTTCTTCCCTTGGTCTGATCCAGCAGAAGGGTCTTCATCTTTGTCTTCATGTCGTCTTTTCCTCTAAGAAGCGGGATCTACATCGAGTCTATCCATGTCGTTCTCATCCATAAATATAGACTCCAGTAGGGCATCATAAAGTGCTTTGTGTGCTGGATGTCTTTCATACGAATTGGATGACATCATCATTTTGAATACAATATCCTTCTGTTTGTGTTCTTCATCAGCTTATTGATCATATGGTGTTGATGAGAATTTTGGAACTTTTTCCCTGGCTTCTTGTTCCTGTTTGACCTTCATGATCTCGAAAGCACTTGTCTGAGGGAATTTATGAATAAGTTCTTCAGTGTGTTTTCAAAGCACCCTTTGAAGCGTGTCTCCCAGAGTTGAACCAAGATACTCATTCACAACTGAAGGTACATGTGATCTGACTGATGCAAGAACTTCTGTAGAATGATCAACCTATTTGAGCTCTTTAACTTCTTTTTCTAACGCAGACACTCTTTGGACAACTTCTGGTAGTAGATCAAGAGCTGTAGGTGTGGTAGTTGTAGTGGTACTGTTGGGATTCTTGATTTGATGAGACAAAGTAAATAAAAGAATGAAACAAAAGGACTAAAAACGTCATTAAAGAATTCTACAAGCTGATGGAGAATATGTAGATTCTGGAAGATCTCCTTAAGAAGATAAAGATAACAGAAGATATTCTCTAAATATTTAAAAGATTTACTTGTCTAATGTTTATCTTCCTTTGTAAGTCTTGATCTCTCCCTATATAAAGAGATCATAGACACATAGTTTTGTGTACACAGAAAAATGTAGTCGACTAGTAAAGGTGTGTGTGAGTTCTAGGCGTGAGTTCTCTAAGTAGACGCCTAGAAGTTGTGTGTAGCCCCAAGGATCTTTGATCCCTGTTAGATTGTAACCGTTCTAGAATTGATCATCTAGAATTGGGGCTTGATGGAAACGTATGAATGAAAAACCTTGTTGAATAACATTATTGTTCTTTATATTCCGCTGTGCTTATTAATGTTATTTGTAAAACATATCCTAGTTGAGTCTAAACGATCTTCACAATTGGTATCAGAGCCTCGTGGCTCTCGATCTAGGATCTACAAGGTGTATTGATGTCGAATCTATGAAGGAAGAGTGGTCATGTTCTCTGTTTTTGGTGTTTGGTTCAATTCGTTGCAATTAGGGTATTCACAAATCCTAATTTAATAAAAACAGGAATGGTGATCATTAATGTTTCTACTAGCTTTGGTGAGTCGATCGTTTGATTGATGATGAACCCTAGTAGGGATGCATAACACACGACATCAAGATGACAGATGCAAAGACATGAATTAGTGACAGTTAAAAAGTGTCTCAAAAGGTATGAGAGGAAGGAGCACTTTATACTGCCAAGTGGAAGAATTAGTACTGCTGGGTATGAAGTTAGTACTGCCAGCTTTATACTTAGTACTGCTTATGAGTACTTAGTACTGTTCTTCATACATTAGTACTGTCAGTTGTATGTTTATACTGCCAATGGCAGTTAATACTGCTAGCCTTATCTTTGAAGGTTAGTGCTGCTGCTTATGTAAGTTAGTGCTGCCAGGAAACGTTAATACTGCCAGTTCATGTTAGTGTTGCTATCACTAAGAGTTAATACTGCTAGTTTTTACTTAGTGCTGCTAGTATGATTAATACTGCTAGTATATTTTTAATGCTGCCAGTATTAAGTTTCTGCTGCTGGGGTAAATTTTAGCAGTTACTACTGTTGGCCTTAAACCAAGGTTTGTGCTGCTCGTATGTTTAATACTGCCAATAGAAGAAGTTTTCTACTGTTGGTTACTACTGCTTGGTTTAAGGGGAAGGTATAGTTTTGGTTTAAATGTTCTTAAACGTTTAAAAGGCTCATTTTTGGATTAATTGTTTAATTGGTTACCAAGAGGATTATTTATCATCTATTTGAAGTTGAAGTGAAGTTTCACAGGTTTGTGTTCTTATCATATCTTAAAGTGGGTGTTACACTTTGAAGATAACTTATTTGTGTTTTCAACGATGTGAAGAAGACTTGACAAATCTAGCAAAGGTGTGTGATTTTTCTTATGGAGCTCAATGCTCACATTTGCTATCACTTTGGTTATGTGTCTCATAGAAGATGAGGATAATTGTCAAGAGATTGCGGTCTCCTTATACATTGATTTTGGGTATACGTTCGAAGTCACACAGATAGTGCAAGATATAAGACACAAGTTTGGGTTATTCTACTTCAGCATCAAGTTGGTAATACTTAGTTTTCTTCATCAGTAATCATTACATAAAGCCTACAGAATTAAAGATTCAAGAAATGGTTAACATATGGGTTTCAGGGGAAGCTTATTGTTAAAATGTTTAAGCATTTACATGTGATATTGAGGTGAAGGTTTTACTACTGCTAGTCATTATTATTACTGCTAGTGTGAGTTTCTACTACTCAAGTTCATTTTTCTTATTGTGCTTAATGGTGGGTAATTTGAGGAGTTAGAAGACTTGGATTGGAAGTGTGATATTGGTTTGTAGTGGTCAAGATCAAAGTTGCTTATATTCATATGTCTCCTATTGGATTATGACAAAAAAGGGAAAGAAGATGTTAACAGATACAAGCAACTTGTAGATCCTTGGTGTGGCATGGTATAAAGGAAATCTACTTAAGGGGAAGATTTTGTTTCATTTAGGGAGATGATTACATCTCAACTTCAGGGGAAGATTTTGTTGGGATTCTTGATTTGATGAGACAAAGTAAACAAAAGAATGAAACAAAAGGACTAAAAACGTCATTAAAGAATTCTACAAGCTGATGGAGAATATGTAGATTCTAGAAGATCTCCTTAAGAAGATAAAGATAACAGAAGATATTCTCTAAATATTTAAAAGATTTACTTGTCTAATGTTTATCTTCCTTTGTAAGTCTTGATCTCTCCCTATATAAAGAGATCATAGACACATAGTTTTGTATGCACATAAAATGTAGTCGACTAAAGGTGTGTGTGTCTAGGCGTATGGTTCTTAGTAAATGCCTAGAGTGATAGTTTTGTGTAGCCCCAAGGATCTTTGATCCCTGTTAGATTGTAACCGTTTTAGAATTGTTCTTTATATTCCACTATGCTTATTAATGTTATTTGTAAAACATATCTTAGTTGAGTCTAAACGATATCCACATGTACTTATGATTGGTGGTGTAGGAATTGGTGTAGTCGTTAGTAGTGTTGTAAGTGGTGGTGTTATTGTAGTTGTTAGTGGAGAAATAACCGAGACTAGGACATCAAGTAATGAAGCTGAGAGGACAGATGGGATTTCCTGTTGTATTTGTACATCTAACAAAAAATTGATCTTTACATCGGCAGTTTCCTTATTTGTACCAACAAGAGATGCATCAGAGGAAAGATTGAGAAACTAATTACCATAATTTGATGAAAGAGAATGGCTTGAGCTTGATCTTGGAACTTCAGGCTTCTCCTTTTATGACCTAGTGACAAGAGTCCCTATTATGTCGTCATCGGCTTGATCTTTTTGATCTTGATCTTCATCATCATCTTGAGCCTCTTCAGCTTGCTCTTCATCACCTTGTTCTTCTGTCTTTTTAGCAACATTCTTTTCTATATCAGTCATTGCTAGATCTCCATTATCAGAATCTGTTCTTTTATCATCATTTTCTTCAATGTCAATACTTCTATCATCATCTTCATCACCCTTTTCTACTTCATCACTTGTAGAAACCCATGGAATGTCATCTACATTCTCATCAGACTTGTCACTTTCTTCTTTAGAACCTCATTCAATCACGATATCATGTTTAGCTTTAGCTACAGAACCGGCTGTTGGTTCACCGGGAACCTATGGTGTAACACCAGCTCCTTCAGTTGAACCTCCAGACTGTTGTAGTGTTCTGGTAGCTTCCCTGTTGGCTTTTTTGCTAGCTTTCATTGCTTTCTTTGTGTCAGCAGCAAATTGTTCTTCAACAGTCATAACTTGGATGCCTTTGAGTTTCTGAGGCTTAGAAGGTGGAGTTTTCTTTGAAATAGTTGGAGTGTCACTGATTGTTACTCATCGTGGTCTTATTCTACCAGTAACCCTATGAGCAAGTTCACCATTAGATTCTTTAGATTCTTCACCACTTGCAGCTTTTTCTGTTACAACACGTGCATGAGTGTCATGGACATGCCTTGTTTCATCAGCAATTTCAGCATCGGTTTTGCTGATAGAATTTCCTAGCTCAAAAGCAACATCTAGATCATCAGTGATTATGTTGTCATCAATAGTGATTACAGTTTTCTTCTTTGTAGTGACTTCTTGCTGCTTCCCTTTTGAAACTTTTCCTCTGGTTTTCTTTGGTAGTACCAAGCTTATGGAGTAGTCAATGAATGCCTTATAAGCTTCTGATTGTTTGATTGCATTAGTCAGCATCGTTTCTGGAATGGCTTTTCCATATTCTTAAACGTCTTATCCAATTCTAACAAACTTCATTCGGCTTAGAACACCATCATCCTTGATTGTATAAAGACCAGAGGGTAGTGCTTTAAGAACAGATTTGTGAATAGAGAGGAAATGGTTGATGATGACTTTGGTGAATCTGGGATAAGGCATGATTTCACGTCTGCTTTTCTTCAACTGCCCGTTGTCAATTTGATATGAGAAATCCTCCTAAATTAACTCAGCAAAGTCGACGTACTTTTTGTGAAACATACCCCATATTATTGCAACTCTAGATTGGCGAAGTTTCTCATTGCTAGTTGTCTTCCCTGAAAGGCACTTGTTGATGATGGATGCTAAGGTTTTCCAAGGTTGGTGCATATTATCAATGAACATTTGTGGTGGATGAGTCAATTATCCCTTGTATCCGAGTCCAATGAGAAAGGTGAGCAGTTCCTCTTTAGATGGAGGTACAATGAATTCTTTTCTTTGAACTCTTGGGCAAATGTCGAGAGCCTTGAGGAACACCTCAACATCAAATTGACACTTCTTGTTTGCCAGTTTAAACTCATAGAAATTGGTTTTCTGGATCTTGGTGACTCTGAACCAGAATTGTTGTATGTAGATTTCTGGCACATCAGCAGAGGCAAGAAAGGCCTTGTAGAAAGTAGTGTTCTTGATTATGTCAAGGACGACTTGGTAAGTATCTTCCTTCTGAGTCATAGTGGGATCAATCCTCATGTTTGTTGTATTGATCTTGACTCTGTCAGGTTTGGGAACCCATGCCTCTTCACGAGCAGCTTGTTGAATTTCCCTTTGACTCATGATTCTGCTTAAGAATTATCCAATACAGTTTATATACACAACAAATATATATTACTGAGTTGATTAATTATCCTTGAAGATGTGATTAATTCAGATGAAGACTGTGTTTAGGTTTCATGCAATTAAGTCTAATTTAACACACTAATTGAATAAAGTCAACTATGGTCAATGTCAACTGACTAAGTCAATTAACAAATCAAAGTCACCCTAAGTCAAACATTCAATCAGAGGGTCAAATAACACAAAGTCAATCATGACATATGTTGCAAGATAACATAACAGATAAGTTTCACCCAAATTTTTTAAAAAAATTGGGCAGAGTTTCTTTTCATAATTTTGACATATTTCGCACGTTTTGTTACACCTGTCATGTTTCGCACAGTTATGAATATGTATGTTTCGCACAATTATGATAAAACATATTCCGCACAACCAAGTAAATGACATATCCGCATGACATGTTTCGCACCATTATGTTTTAACATATTCCGCACACTTATGTTTTAACATATTTGGCATGAGTACGTTTTAACATGTTCCGCACACCTATATATGAAAATGTTTCGCACCATTCAACTTAACATAGATTCTAACAATCTTACTCATCTTAAATTCATTCACAATCAACACAGGTCATTCAAGGACATAGCAGGATACATTTCCATCAATTTTAAGCAACATTCAAGCTCATCCATGCATTTTTCGAGCACAAACCAATGATTTTACAATCCTTTTTGGCAATGAAGCAACTAGGGAACATTACAAGCCTATTTAAGGACCTAAAGAACACATTCATTCCATTTAGCCACAAACATGACAACTCTAAGCAATATTGTTACATATTGCGCATACAAGAATCTTTCAAAAACAAATCAAATAAATTCTTAGATGCTTAAGGAATGTTACAGAAGCATAAGAATCTATTTTATCATTCAATAGAATACAAACTTACAAACTATCAAACAAAAACACATATTTCGTACAATTCTTATTCACAAGAATCGACTTATCTCATAAACAAGTTAGAATCATCAAAAACGGTTTCAAGCGAGCATTCTTGACATCCTAACAAGTAAAATCCCTAACCTTATTGGACTAACACGTACTTTCAATTTTTATAAACCCTAATTCAATTTTAAGGTTTTTTTAGTGCAAATAAGAGTTTTAATCTAATTCCTTCTACCAAAGTGATGTTAAAGGATTTAGAAACATGTTACTTGTGTACCTTGATGCTAAAAACAACTTGAGATTTTAGATATGAAGCGTGCGATGTATGACGAGAGAGATAAAGGATGTGTTTGTTTTTGTTATATTTTTGTGTGTGCTTGCGAAATGTGCACAAAAAATATAAAACCGGTTAAGATTCTAGACTTAGCGGGAATGGTCCTTGTTCTTTTCATGTCTTTCTATTTCTATTTAAACTTAGTACCAAGTCTAATTATTTTAGAAATGACAATATTAGTCCCAAAGGTTTGAACCAAATAACAACTTAAGTCTATTTGAGTTAAACTAAATTAACTTCCCTTTAATTTATGATCCGTTAATGTTTAAAACCTTTTCTTGTTTATTTCTTGATGACTTTTTGAAAGATCATTTTGAAACGATTTGAACATTTCTCCCTCTCAAATGATGTCCCGTTTTCTATTTAAAGAGTTGTAGACATTGTTTGAGTGGTATAAAATTCTTTTAAAATCTTTTTATGATCAGAAACTGAGATGGTTGATTTATTTTTAAAATGCAACACCTTTTACACCACAAAAAATACGATTTCTATTATTTTGAAAAATAAATGCTCTGGCACGTACACTTATTTTATGAAAGCTCGGGCTGTGTAAGAAAATATACACAAGCCATTACATGATCGTTAAGTAGATCATGCCCGAGAAACTTAATTCTCGTTGTGAGGTTAAGTTTTCTTTTTGACGAAATACTTACCTTTGAGATTAAGATCGGGTTGCAATATGAAATAACTGCAAGCCAATGACATGTTTTGAAAACAGTTTGAACTTCTGCTCGAACTTTATTTACAGCTCCGTGTCATTATTCAATGACATTTCTAAAGCCGTAAACATTATCAATTTTCAGAAGACAGATCACGAAAAACATATTTTTTGTATTTTCTGATTTTTTTTTTAATTTTCTATTTTCTTTTTGTGGGTTTTATATTTTTGTATTTTATTTTTCATAAAAATCTATTCTAAAAAATAGAAAATCTTTTTGTGTTTTTATGATTTTATATAATAACATAGGATACAAGAAGATGTTCCACCATCACTCTTCTTCTTCTTCTGCCGGTCTTTTCAGCGTTTCTGGAGACATACTTCTCATTTCAAGCATGTTGATAAGAAATTCAAGTCTTTCTCGTCCCAATGCCTTGGTAACGATATCTGTCAGCTGATATTCTATTTTGACGAAGTATAGCTCAACCACCCTATTTTCCACTTGCTCTTTGATGAAATGGTATCTGATGTCAATATGCTTGGATCTTGAGTGTTGAACTTTGTTACATCATAAGGCAATGACACTTTTGTTATCGCATTACAGAGGAATTTTATTGAATCCAAGGCCAAAATCTGTCAGTTGTAAACTAATCTGTCTCCCAAGATCTGCATACTGCCAGATGTACTTCTTCTGGTATCTTGGCAACCAGCATGATCAGCATCTGCAAAAGCTGTTAGTGCAATACAAGAATCCTTCGAGTACCACAAACCCATATTAATGGTTCCTTATAGGTATCAAAAGATTCGTTTAACTGCATGTAAGTGCTTTTCGGTAGGCTTAGCCTGATACTGGACACACATGCAAACAACAAATACAAGGTCTGGTCTACTGGATGCCAGATACATAAGGGAGCCAATCATTCCACGACAGCGTGTAGGATCAACTGCTTTCCCTTATGGATCTTCATCCAGTTTGAATTTCTCTACCATGAGAGTAACCACCGTGTCACTGATTTCCATACCAACCTTTTTAATTATTTTAAGAGCGTATTTGGACTGGTTAAGAAAGATGCCTCTAGGACTTTGAGAAATTTGAAGTCCTAGAAAGAAAGACATTTTGCCCATCATTGATGATTAGAGTTTTTAGCTATACATATAATATATAAGTAATATATATATATATATAGAATTATATGATATTATATATTATATATAATATATATATAAAAATATAAACAAAATAATCAAGTCAATAATAAGAGATAAGAATTCCGTGAGGCTTTAAGAAGAAAATTACTTTTATCCAAAGTAAAACCCTAAAAAAAAAACCTTCCCGGGTCGTTTCCCGACGAGGTGCGAATTGAAAATCGTGAATAAGTTCGTGATCGCGTGTTTGAATGATTCAATATTTGATTTGGATTCTATTTCTATAATTAAAATGCAAAAACAAGTAAAGGCAAACTAAAAACGAAAGCAATTAAAGATTTAAACTAAAAACGATAACGGGAATCAAACCGGCTTTAAAAAACCAAATCCAATCATTTTAACCCCTACAAAAGCAAACTAAATTTGTTAAAACAGTCCTAAAGATGAAAGAAAATTTTAGAAAAAAGAATTATACTTTTTTAACTTTTATTTTATTTATTATGAATTAAAAACAGTTTTAATCTAAAAAATTAATTAAAAATACTAAACTAAGTTGGAAAATTCTGAAAAAATTATAAAAAGTACTTTATACTATACTAATCCTAATAAAACGGGACCGGCAACTTATTGGAATAAGCTGTAAATAAGCAAGTAATGTATGATAAGCAAAAGGCTAAAAAAGGTGGTTAAGTATTTTGATTGTGCAAAACCTTAACCAACTATACCCAAGGCGGAGTTGCGTTGTGTTGTGGTGTGTTAAAACCTAGGTTGATGGTTGTTTAGTGTCAAGGGTTCGAGCCTAGCTTCACCCTTGACTCTCCCAAATCATCACAAGTTTATATTTTTGCAGAGAACTTTTAACCCCACTATTATACTCAAAACTAACAACTTCGCGAAAAGCAATTTTTTTAATAAGCACCAATAAGCCAGTTATAAGCAAAATTAAGATGACAGATTAAACACTTAAACTTTTTTTGCTTTTACACAAAACAGTTTAAAAAAAACACCTTTTTAACCTTATTTTAATGGGCTTATTGAAAAAAGCTAAGGTCCTAAAACGTGAAAACGTAATAGCCCTAAACACCAAGAAGCACATAGAATCAAAGATCAGGCAATTTTGAACAGACCAAATAAGCCCAAGAAAAAGCAAACGAAAAAGCTTGATTTGCACAACACACAAGGACTTGTATTTTTTTTTAACTTTCTAAATTACTACTTTTAATCTCAAATTAAGGTGTGAAGACAGATCCTTATCGACTTAAGACTATGAAACAGATTAAAATTAGACCTCAAAGAACATATAACAACTTTCAAAAAGATTTTGAAATTCAGGGTAAGCCAGAAAAGCCAAATGAAAAAAACCAGTTTTGACTGAAAAGACACTTAACAAAGTTTTGACAGATTTTGACAAAAACCAAACCAACTAATGCAGACTTAAAGACTTTGTTTCTAACTTGTTTTAACACTTCTCTAAACACAAAAACATGATAAAAACTTAACCTACAAAGATCTAATCCTATGAACTGATTAAACTTGTTAAATCACCACAGTTTCAAACTACAACTTTTTAAAACCTTAAAATCAAGTTCTAACACTATGAACAAGAACAACTTATAAAAACTGACTTTTATTATCAATTTAGGTTAAACTAAGATGACCCAAAAGGCACAACTGATTTTGACCCATGAACACAGTTAAACCAAACCACCCCAATTAAAACAATGAATTCTCAATATTTAAAAAGATGTAATAAATTTTAAGCTAAGGTTTCTTAAATGACCCGGAATTTAATAAGTTTATATAAAGCAATAATACGCACGTTTCAATGAAGAATAACACTAATATCAGCAAACAGAATAAGCAATGTTTAAGACAATAAAAACTAAGATTATCATGAAAACTAAACAAATGATCTACAAACAACTAGACAAGATGAATAAGTAATACACATGATAAATAAGCAAAAAAAAGCAAGAATCAATCCAAAAATAAGCCTACAATAAGCTATGACAGTTTAGGAGATAAACATGAAATGAGAAACTAACAATTCCCATTAACTCAAAAACAGGTCAAATAACTTACAATAAGTTTATCACAGATCTCTAGCTTGTCCAAAGACAAGCTGAGTGTAAACCCATAAGCCCATCCAGGTTTGGCTTATCATCCATATAGCTTTTTTGAGTGATTTTTTGGTAAAAAGACTTAAACACTATAAGTTATTGAAAAACTTATAGTGCTTAAGTTAACAATATACGTATGAGAAAAAAGAGCTTTTGTGAGCTATAAAACTTTTTAAGATATAAAATGCATTAATCAAAAAAAACAAGATATTAACATAAAAAGATAAAATTTTTCATTAAACTAATAAAAACATTTACAATACTAAAAAATAGTTTGAATAGCTAAACGACTTAAATATAAGCGGAACAAACTCTAACTAAAAACTATAAATCCTTCAAAGGCCTTACAAGGTCCTATAAAAATAGAAAAACTAATTCTTGGGGTACTCTCACTTGTGTGCTACTTTTTGAGAGATGCTCATAGGGTGTGTATCTTAAGGAAGTTGCACCAAATCAACATCATAGCCCACATTGTTGCTTGGTCACCAAGTAGTGAAATCTTACCCTTGGTTTTTATCTAATGTCCCCGATCAACGAATGAGGGTTCCATGAGATTGCCCAAGTGTTGATTTGGAGTTTGTGAGTGGTGTTTGAGGTTTGAGAGAGATGGTTTGTTTGATTGCGCAGTATTTTCGAGGTGAGAACGAATGGGATGGATATGGGATTTGCAAGAAATAATTGATTGGGATACAGGGAAACAGGTGTTAACTCGGAAGGGTAATGGTGTGTAATGGTTAGGGACAAACATAATGTTAGTCCTTAAGACTGGCAGTATTAGTCAAATAGGACTAACGAAGTAAAAGCTATGGAAAGGTGATGAGGCCTAAACTGGATAAAGGTTTAAGGTAATTGTGGCTTTAGAATTGGGTGAAAAAGTCGTGTAAGGTTATAGACTTTTAAAAAGGGTTTGCAAACTTAAAAGTTTTATAAATCAATGCTTAATGGGCTGACCCTACCCATAAATGGGGTAGCGGGTATTGGCCCAATAAGATTTTTTCGGAATTCGGCTTCGTCTTGAGACTTTGACATTTTTGTACTTTTGACTTTTTGGACTTTGACTTTGACTCTTGATTTTCCCCAATGCTTTTTATTCCCGGTGTCTCGTTTTTTGTCCGTTTTGGCTTGATTTTTGTCCTTTATTGAATTATTCGGTTACTGCCACAATCAAAAATCACAAAACACACACAATACAAAGTATTTTTGGTAAATAATGGTCATTTTAGACACGATATTTATAGGCAAAAGGTATGTGGTAAATTAATCACATACCAAAATCCCCCATACTAAACTATTGCCGGTGACCTCACGACAATGCCATAAGTAAACACTAAGGAAAACCAGAAATCTCAATCCCCCTAGACTAATAACCTAGAAAAGTAGCTTAAGATATCCATCAGGGAATTAAAGAATCAAAAAGCTTTGAAAAGGCCCCGTTTTGTACCCCAATTTTTTGAATAATAGAATTATTACCACACATATATTTTTTTCCTTTTTTATCAATATTAGCAACTAGACTAACTTTTTGACTTTACGATTATTTTTTAAACTTTTAGGGTCCATAGAATAATAAAGCACTTTAACCCTAAAATGCCTCCAAAAAAATAAATTCATCATCCTCGACTTTTCACTCGCTCCAAACTAAGCTTAAAATGAAATTACAGTTAAATATAAGTTAAGATGATAACACTACTCATATTTGTAACTTGTGAACTTTTCACTCCTGACAATTTATTATATTTAGGTGATGTGCCAATTTCAATTTCAATCCATGGATCACCCGACTATGCAAAATTTCTATGTTACACGTTCCATCACCAAGAATAAAGAGTTGAAGGCGAGATCATCCCATTTTGTAGCGATTCGTCTTGCAACATCCCAACACTTGACGGCTAAGAGACCAGGCTTTTGACACCGTCCCCACAATGGAGACTAGTATCGAGACTTACGGACTCTCTGTTTTTCAACACCCTCGTGAAAATATTTCCGCGTTAATTACATAAAATCACAACTTAAAACGAAATAGTCTTAGTTCAAAAGCATATTTAAATTTAAGAAAAAGAGATTTTCCTTATATTTTATTAAATCAAATATATTACACTTACTATAATTATACATCCTTTAACCTAAGGAAATCCTCGACCTTTTAGAAGGCTGCAACATCGGTTGTGAGGCCGGACAAGATGGCAACAACTTTATCAGTCTTTGAATAATTACTAGTGTTCCTAATTTAAGAAGACTGCAACATCGGTTGTGAGCCGGCAAGATGCAGTAAACTTTTATTAGCCCACAGTTTTTATTATTATTATTACCTCATTTTCATTATTTTTTTAACTTTATATTACCATGATATAGAAAAAATTTCAGTTTAGAAAATTTAAGTATAAATTTGAACTAAGACTAAAAATTATTGTTATCCAAACCATACTTCAAAAATCGTTGATATAAGTTTAATTTTCGAAAGAGCACGTATTATTAGTCCGGTTAGAAGCTTATGGGAGAGAAAAGCCACAAACTACACTTATGAGCTCTTAAGATTTCCAACTAATCATTGTTTACATATAACCTCAAAATTAACTCTATCATTTCCTCGTTCATTACGCAAAATTAAAAATTCTTATAAATAAAATGAGAACCGCGTAATGCTTATTCAAAGTTTATAACTTTTAAGGGACAAAGCTAAGACTCAACAAAAACGCTCGATTCGAGTCAAAATTTATTCTTATTCTAACCCCAGTCACTAAAGTCAACATTTGTTATATAAACAATATTTTGGTTTTTGAAATTTTTTAAAAATTTTTCATTTTTTTGGTAATTTGGTTGTAAAAACGGGAATACTTGAAAACTAACCAGACGCAAGCACCAATCAAAGTACGATTGATCCCCCCATACTAGAACTAAACATTGCCTCAATGTTTTAAGAAGGGTTTCTACGTAAATCTAAAGCCGTTTAGGATTAAGTGGTGCTTCAAAGAAAAAAAACATTAGAGTCGATAAGATTAGGATATTAGATTCCCATAATGAAGCTGAGGATGTGAAGCTCGAGTGAACGATGGACAAAACCACGAGCACGAGAGGCTTCATAATCTGGGGTAATCCTGTACATACAACACAAAACACAAAACTTGAAAAAGAAAAGGCGCGCCACCCACATCACACTTATTTATTACAAAACAATTTAATACATAAATAAGCATATGGGTTGCCAACTCACACGAATGTTATTATTATTTGTAAACCAGTCTTGAATCCTGACTTGATCCCCCATACTTGAGTTGGTCAAGGAGGATAGAAATGGAGAAACGGAACATCCAAGATAGGAATGTCCCCTCCAGAAATCATCATCGGGCTCTCAGAAAAATCAAAAGTGATTTTGCCCAGATGAGATAAGAGATTAGAAGAAAGAATCCCAGGAATTTGAAAATTTTGTCTTCATTTTCGGATGAAAATGGAAGCAAAGTCTCAATCACTGGACAGAGAGGATTCCGGATTAAATTAAGATAAAAATGTATCCCCGAATAAGAAATCTCTTATGGTATTGGACTTCCATAAGAATATCTCCGAATCAAAAATCTTTATTTCTAGTTCACGTAAGGAAAAGAAACTATCCAAGATCGGATCCGAGAGTAATCATCAATGAATGAAGTTCCGAATTCAGCAGATAATGGTGGGCTGTGGTGGTTTAACACATTAGGTCACATTAACACACGAGGGTACTCTTCTCCCAAAACAAATATCTTCCATAACAAGCATTCAACTCTCCTCCCTTGATCGTGCGTCAATCTCAAGAGAAACGATATACTCGAGAAAAGAAGTTATTCAGAATGAGTATGGAACTGCCAGTACTACGCGTCTCTTCCGAATGATCCGCTAAAATCTCAAATTCTGGTAAAAATAAAACCGAATAAGAGAGAGAAAGATATCGGACTTCTAAAGAAGTAGTCACTATTCCACAAATTGTGCTAGGAAATGAGGAAAGGCTATATGAGCACACGATCAGGAGTAGGGTTTTCATTCAAAGATTCGATATTAGCAATAATAAGATAATAATCAATAATTTCCCTCATGAAGTATACATCGTCCTTCACCACCTCAAAGCTGACTAACTCATTAATCGGGAGGTGATACCCTCATCGTCATCGATGTTCTTCAAAAAGAAACATCATCTCTCGAAAGTACAATCATATTTAAAAGTTAGGAGAAAAACTCAAAGTGATTATTTAAAACATCAAGAGTAGGAGAATTAACTACAAAAAGGCACATCATGCTTTAACGTCAAAAATACCCTCCGGACTCACCTTTGTATTGAACAAGGTCCCCAACACTAGACTTTATTACTTATTTCGTCTGATTCCCCGATTTCGTAAGAGAGCCTTAGAGGATGCATCTTCATACCCCAATACTTAGATAGTTATCGGGCTCCTCGATGATAAGTCGGGGTTGATTCATTACAGACGAATTTCTAAACAGTTCTTAAACTGCATAGTAATATCTCATACATGCCTCGTTGTCAAAAATAGTAAACTTCCAATATGGAGTTAAAAGCTGCCTGCTCCTCCAGCTTTTTTTGAACTTGCCTGCTCATGTAGTTGAATCGCAATTCACAGCGGATTTGCACCTAGTTTATCATTTCTTGAGCGTGTTTTACAAAAATTCTATTGGATAACTTCCTCGGAGGTTGAAAACAACAGACGAGATACCTGCGGGGGTGAAACTTGGTCCAAAACCTTAGAAATTAAATTAAAGAAATTTTGATTCAATTGTTTGACACTGAAAACTTCAAATTTGAGGTCCCCTCAGTTTTTGCAATAAGCACATCGTGAAGATCAATTGTGATCACAATGAAAAGTCTCAATGAGGACCCCCACACCGCCGAACAACAAAGATATTTTGGTAAAGACATGGTGAAGGTTTGTGGAAAAAATAATAAAATGTCTTTGATTGAAACAACTGGGTCCTTATGTAGACAAACAGACTTGATGTGGTGACAATCTAACCATAAATAGCATCGTTTCCACAAAACACACAAGAAAACGTCACTACAGGGAGCAGGATATACGAAAGACATGTCGAAGATGTAAACAAAAAAAGAAGGGTAAAGAAGATAAGAATTAAACGAATAAGAGGATAGAGAAGATTATTTATAGCAAAATACATAAGAAAGAAAAATACTTTTGGTAACCGAAAATCAAACAAGTGTACGGTAGCTCTTTAGAAAACGCATAAAGAAGTAGAGGAGCGGGTAAGCGCGAAGAGTTTTAAAAACCTTCTCCTTTCGGGTCAAAGTTCGTAGGATCGACCCTCCTTATACCTCTCTTATAGTTTGTGTCTAGATCTAAAGGTTAGCCGAATTCACAAGTGACACAACGGTTAATTTTGTTGTATTCTTCAATTTTTAGTATTTTAGAATTACTTGACAAATCACAAATGAAAGCGGATAACTTCACGGGAAGGGTCTTTCAAACACATAATCATCGAACGAAACATGATAATCGTAACACAAAACCTCCTCGGCACGGCGCCAAAGAATGAATAGATGTTTTAGCTATACATATTAATAATATAAGAATATATAATATATATATATATATATATATATAAATTAAATATATAACTAATTAGCATCAATAATAAGAGATAAGAATTCCGTGAGGCTTTAAGAAGAAAATTACTTTTATCCAAAGTAAAAACCCCAAAAAACCATTCCGCGGTCGATTTTTTCCGACGAGGTTCCGAAATGGAAAATCAGAAAAGTTCCATGATCGGCGGTTTGAATAATTCAAGATTTGATTTGGATTCTATTTCTATAATTAAAATGCAAAAACAAGTAGAGTCTCCTAAAAACGAAAGCAATTATAAAAACGAAAGCAATTAAAGATTTAAACTAAAAACGATAACGGGAATCAAAACCGTGCTTTAAAAACTCAAATCCTACAATTTTAACCCTACAAAAGCAAATTTAATTTTTAACAGTCCTAAATGATAAAAGAAAATTTTAGAAAAAATAATTATACTTTTTTAACTTTTATTTTATTTATTATGAATTAAAAACAGTTTTAATCTAAAAAGTTAATTAAAAATACTAAACTAATTTGGAAAATTCTGAAAAAATTATGAAAACTTTATACTATACTAATCCTAATAAAACGGGACAAACAGCTTATTGGAATAAGCTATAAATAAGCAAGTAATGTATGATAAGCAAAAAAGGCTTAAAAGGTGTTAAGTATTTGATTGTTCAAACCATAACCAGAAAAGACCCAAGGGCGAGTTGGTTGTGTGTGGTGTGTTAAAACTAGGTTGAGGTTGGTTGAGGTCAAGGGTTCGAGCCTAGCCTCACCCTTGACTTCCCAATTCACAAGTTTTTATTTTTTCAAAACTTTTTAACACAACTTATTAATAAGCTCAAAACTAACAACTTTTGTAAAAACAAATTTTTTTAATAAGCATCAATAAGCCAATTATAAGCAAAATTAAGATGACAGATTAAACACTTAAACTTTTTTAGCTTTTACACAAAACAGTTTAAAAAACACTTTTTTAACCTAGATTTTAATGGGCTTAATGAAAAAGCTATGGTCTAAAACTGAAAACTCAATAAGCCTAAACACGAATAAGCACATAGAAGCAAAGATCAGGCATTTTGAACAACAAATAAGCCAAGAAAAAGCAATAAGAAAAAGCTGATTTGAACAGACACACAAAATTTGGATTTTTTTTACTTTCTAAATTACTACTTTTAAGCTCAAATTAAGGTGTGAAGACAGATCCTTATGGACTTAAGACTATGAAACAGATTAAAATTAGACCTCAAAGAACATATAACAAGTTTTAAAAAGCATTTTGAAATTCAGGGTAAGCCAGAAAAGCCAAATGAAAAAAAGCTGTTTTGACTGAAAAGACACTTAACAAAGTTTTGACAGATTTTGACAAAAACTAAACCAACTAATGCAGACTTAAAGACTTTGTTTCTAACTTGTTTTAACACTTCTCTAAACACAAAAACATGATAAAAACTTAACCTACAAAGATCTAATCCTATGAACTGATTAAACTTGTTAAATCACCACAGTTTCAAACTATAACTTTTTAAAACCTTAAAATCAAGTTCTAACACTTAACAACTTATGAAAACTGACTTTTATTATCAATTTAGGTTAAACTAAGATGACCCAAAAGGCACAACTGATTTTGACCCATGAACACAGTTAAACCAAACACCCATTTAAACAATGATTTCAACATTTTTAAACTGATTAATAGATTTTAAGCTAAGGTTTCTTAAAGACCAGATGTTTAATAAGTTATATAAGCAATAATAAGCAAGTTTCAATAAGAAATAAGCACTGAATATAAGCAAAACAGAATAAGCAATGTTAAGCTATAAAAACCAAGATTTCATGAAAACTAAACCAAATGAGCTACAAACTACAAGACGAGCATAATAAGCAATAAACATGATAAATAAGCATAAATAAGCAACAATAAGCCATAAATAAGCAGTACAATAAGCTATGACAGTTTATTATATAAAACTTGAAAATGAGAATCTTACAATGCCCTTGCTCAAAACAGGGCAAATAAGCTTACAATAAGCTGATCTACAAGCTCTAGCTTGTTAAAGACAAGCTAGTGAAACCCATAAGCCTATCCAGGTTTGGCTTATCATCCATTTTTAGCTTTTTGAGTGATTTTTGGAAAAAGACTTAAACACTATAAGTTATTGAAAAATTTATAGAGCTTAAGTTAACAGCTTAAGTATGAGATAAAAAGAGCTTTTGTGAGCTTATAAAACGTTTTTAAGACACAAAATGCATTAATCATAAAAACAAGATTTTAACATAAAAATCAATTTTCATTAAACTTAATAAAATAGTACAAGGCTAAAAACCAGTACAACAAGCTAAAAAGACTTAAATATAAGCTGAAAAACTAACTAAAAATTATATATCTTCAAAGGCTTACAAGGTCCTATATATACAGAAAAACTAAGTCTTGGGGTCTCTCTTTGCTTGCTACTTCTGTGAGTGCTTCAGAGGGTGTGTTTCTTATGTGAGTTGCTTTAAATCATCATCATAGCCCTTCATTTTGCTTGGTCACCAAGTAGTGAAATCTTAGCCCTTGATTTTTATCTATGTCCCATCAACGAATGAGGATTCATGGGATTGCCAAGGTGGATTTGGTGTTTTGTGAGTGGGGTTGAGGTTTGAGAGTGATGGGTTTGTTTGATGGTGCAGTAGTCGAGGTGAGAACGATGGATAAATAGTGGGATTGGCGAGAAAATTTGATTGGGATACAAGGTAACAGGGTTAATGGTGTTAGTGGTTAGGGACTAACATTGTTAGTCCTTAAGGACTGGCAGTGTTAGTCCTTAGGGACTAATGATGTAAAAGCTTGTATGGTGTTGTGGACTAACAGGGTTAAGGGTTTAAGGGTTTTGGTCTTAGAATTGGGCCGGGTAAGATTTTGGACTTTTAAGGGTTTCAAAACTTATAAGTTTTATAAATCAAGGCTTAATGGGCTGACCCGGCCCATTAAATGGGTACGGGTTGGCCCATTTAAGATTTTTTCGGATTCGGCTTCGTCTTTGACTTTGACTTTTTGACTTTGACTTTTTACCTTTGACTTTGACCTTGATTTTTCACGCTTTTTTTATTCCCGTGCTCGATTTTGTCCGTTTGGGCTTGATTTTTGTCCTTTAATGAATATCCGTTACCTGCACAATTATAAATCACAAAACACACAAATACAATGTATTTTGGTCATTTTAGGCACGTATTTATAGGCAAAAGATATGTGTAATTAAGCACATACCAAAATCCCCCAAACTAAACTATTGTCGTGTCCTCACGCAATGCCATAAGTAAACACTTAGGAAAACCAAGAATCTCAATCCCCCTCGACTAATTACCTCGAAAAGTAGCTAAGTGTTCATCTAGGGGAATTAAAGAATCAAATAGCTTTGAAAAGCCCCGTTTTGACCATTTTTGGAATATTTACACTTATTACTGCACATATTTTTTTTATTTTTCCTTTTTTCTCATTATTAGCAACTAACTTAACATGTTTAACTTTCGTTATTTTTATAACTTTTAGGGTCATAGAATAAGAAGCACTTTAATCCTAAAATGCTCAAAAAGATAAATCCATCGTCCTCGCCTTTTCACTTGTCCAAACCAAGCTTAAAAACGAAATCACCGTTAAATATAACTTAAGATGCCAACACTACTCATATTTATAACTTGTGAACTTTTCACTCCCGACAATTATTATATATTAGGTGAATGTGTCATTTTGAATTTCAACCACGGATCAACGTCTTGCAAAATTTCTATGTTTCACGTTCCACCCAAGAATAATGAGTTTGAAGGCGAGATCATCCCATGTAGCGAATTTTGTCTCGGAACATCCCAACCTTGCGGCTAAGTGACCAGGCTTTTGACACCCCACAAAGACTAGTATCGGGACTTACGGACATTCGGTTTCAACACCCTTGGATTTCCCGTTTATACATAAAATCACAACTTAAAACGAAATAGTCTTAGTTCAAAAGCATATTTAAATTTAAGAAAAAGAGATTTTCCCTATATTTTATTAAATCAAATATATTACACTTACTATAATTATACATCCTTTAACCTAAGGAAATCATCGACCTTTTAGAAGGCTGCAACATCGGTTGTGAGCCGGCAAGATGCAGCAAACTTTTATCAGTCTCGGATAATTACTACGTGCCTTATTTAGAAGACTGCAACATCGATTGTGAGCTGGCAAGATGCAGTAAACTTTTATTAGCCTACAGTTTTTATTATTATTATTACCTCATTTTTCATTTTTTAACTTTAAATTACCACGATATAGAGAAAATTTCTTTTTAGCAAATTTAAGTATAAATTTGAACTAAAACTAAAATTATTGTTATCAACCATACTTAAGTTTAATTTTCGAAGAGAGCACGTATTATTAGTTCGGTTAGATGCTTATGGGAGAAAAAAGCCACAAACTACACTTATGAGCTCTTAAGATTTCCAACTAATCCTTGTTTAGCATATAACTCATAATTAACTCTATCATTTCTCGTTCTTCGCATATTTAAAATCTTAAATAAAAAGATCCGCGAATGCTTAGTCAAGTTTATAACGGTTAAGGGACAAAGCTAAGAGCTCTACACGCTCGATCGAGTCAAAATTTATTCTTATTCTACCCAGCAGGAAAGTCAACATTATGATAAAACACTTATTTTGTTTTTGAAATTTTTGAAATTTTTTCATTTTTTTAGTATTTTGGTGGTAAAAACGGGATTACGTAAAAACAACGACGACAGGCACAATCAAATTGATAGATCCCCCCATACTAGAACTAAAAATTGTCCTCAATGTTTTAAGAAAGGTTTCTACGTAAATATTAAGCCGTTTATTAAGTGTGCTCCAAGATAAACGTTAGTCGATAAGATTACGATATTGGATTCCCATAATGAAGCTGAGGATGTGAAGCTCGAGTGAACGATAGACAAAACCACGAGCACGAGAGGCTTCATAATCCGGGGTAATCCTGGACATACAACACAAAACACGAAACACGAAAAAGAAAAGGCGAGCCTCCTCACATCACACTTATTCATTACTACATTTTAATTATATTAGGATAAGCATGGGTTGCCACCCACGAAGCGCTTATTTTGGTTAACTGAGTCTTGAGCCTGACTCTATTCCCCATACTTGAGTAGGTCAAGGAGGATAGAAATGGAGAAATAGACCATCCAAGATAGGAATGTTCCCTCCAGAAATCATCATCGGGCTCTCAGAAAAATCAGAAGTGATTTTGCCCAGATGAGATAAGAGATTAGAAGAAAGAATCCCAGGATTAAAAATTTGGTCTTTATTTTCGGATGAAAATGGAAGCAAAGTCTCAATCACTGGACAGAGAGGATTACAGATAAATGAGATAGAAAATGTATCCCGAGATAGAAATCTCTTGGATTGGACTTCAAAGAATATCCTCGGATCAAAAATCTTATTTCTAGTTTCGAAAAGAAAAGAAACTTCAAGATCAGATCCGAGAGAATCATCAGAAGGAATGAAGTCTGAATTCAGTATAAGGGTGGGATGGGTGGTTAACACATTAGGCACATGAACACGAGGTTCTCCCAAAATATCTTCCATAACAAGGCTAGTCAACTCTCCCTGGTCGGGCTCAATCTCAAAGAGAAATGATTCATACTCGGGAAGACAGTTATCAGAATGAGTAGTGGTACTGCCACTACTCGTCTCTTCCGTATGATCGCTAAAAGTCTCGAATTCAGGTAAAGAATTATCCAAATAAGAGAGAGAAGTATCAGACCTCTTAAAGAAGGAGTCACTATCCTCAACGGGGATAGGAAATGGGGAAGGAGACTTGAGCACACAATCAGGAGTAGGGTTGTCATTCAAAGATTCGATCTTAGCAATAAGAAGATAGATATTCAATAATTTCTCACGAAGTATATCGTCTTTCACCTCCTCTAAGCTGACGAGCTCAGAATCGAGAGGTGATGCCTCAACGTAATTGATGTTCTCAAAAGAATCATCATCACTCGAAGTACAATCATCGTTAAAGTTGGAGAAAATCTCAAAGTGATTATTTAAAACATCAAGAGGAGGAGAATTATTACAAAAAGGCACATCACACGTATCGTCAAAAATACCCTCGGACTCACTTGGGATTAGGACAAGGTCCTCAACACTAGACTTTATTACTTCGTCCGATTCCATTTCCGGAATAGTGCTAAGATGCTCGTCCCCCATACTTAAAGAGTTATCGGGCTCCTCGGTTGATAAGTCGAGTGTGATTGCATTAGACGAATTCTATAAATATTCCTTATACTGAATAGTATACTCATCATCATCGTTGTCAAAAATAGGAAACTTCCAATATGAAGTAAAAGTTGCTTGCTCCTCCAGCTTTTTTTGAACTGCCTGCTCATGTTGTTGAATAGCTATTTTCATAGTGGATTGCACCGTAGTTATCATTTCTTGGCATGCTTTACAAAAAATTCTTGGATACTTTCCTCTAGAGGTTGAAAACTGACGGGATACTGCGGGGGTTGAAATTGGTCAAAACCGGAAGAATTATAATTATAGAAATTTTGATTCATTGGTTGACACTAAAAACTCATATGAGGCCCCCCGCAGTTTTCACAATAAGGCTCATCGAAGATCAATTGATCACATTCAAAAGTCTCACGAGGACCCCCACAACGGGTACAACATAGATATTGTGGAAGACTTGGTGAAGTTTGTGGAAAATTATCAAAGTTTTGATTGAAACACAGGTCCTGATTGTAGACAAACAGGACTTGAGGTGGACAATCGTAACTATAATGAGCATCGTTTCCACAAAACTCACAAGAATACGTCTCGTACTGGGGCTGGTTATAGAAAGACATGTCGAAGACTTAAACAAATAAGAGGGTAAAGAAGATAAGAATTAAATGAATAAAAGGATAGAGAAGATTATTTATAGCAAATTACATAAGAAAGAAAAATATTTTTAGTAACCGAAAATCGAACAAGTGTACGGTAGCTCTTTAGAAAACGCACAAAGAAGCGGAGGAGCGGGTAAGCGCGAAGCGTTTTAAAAACCTTCTCCTTTCGGGTCGAAGTTCGTAGGATCGACCCTCCTTATACCTCTCTTATAGTTTGTAATCTAAAGGTGAGCCGAATTCACAAGTGACACAACGGTTGATTTTGTTGTTTTTTCAATTTTTTTGGTATTTTTGATTACTTGAAAATATTCACAAATGAAAGCGATAACTTCACGGGGAAGGGTCTTCAAACACTAATCTTCGAACGAAACACGATAATCGTAACACACCTCTCCGGCAGCGGCGCCAAAAATTGATTTCAATCCTTTAATATATATAAATATATATAATATAAATATGTAATAGGATAATATTAATAAAATAGAGAGAGTAAGTATTCCAAGAGGCTTTTAAGAAGAAAATTACTTTTACCCAAAGTAAAATCCCAAAAAAAAACCTTCCCGGGTCGTTTCCCGACGAGGCGTGAATTGAGAATCGAGTTTAAGTTTGTGATCGCGTGATTGAATATATTAAGATTTTGATTTGGTTTCCTATTTCTACAAATATAAAGCAAAAACAAGTAAAGGCAAACCTAAAACGAAAGCAACTAAAGATTTAAACACGAAAACGATAACGGGATCAAAACCCGTTCTTTAAAAACCTAAACTCTACAAATTTAACCCTACAAATGCAAATTTAATTTTTAACAGTCCTAAATGATAAAAGAAATTTTAAAAAAAAGAATTATATTTTTTTGACTTTTATTTTATTTATTATGAATTTAAAACTGATTTAATCTAAAAAATTAATTAAAAATAATAAACTAAATGGGAAAATTCTGAAAAATTCATGGAAAGTACTTTGGACCATGCTTAATCTAGGAAAAATAAAATGGTGAAAACAGCTTAATGAAATAAGCAGGAAATAAGCTATAATAAACTGCTAGGCTAAACTGGCTAAATGACTTTATATATTTAATAAGACAAATAATAAACGAAAAAGACCCAAGGGCAGATGGTTGTGAGTGTGTGTGTTAAGTGCATTGTTATGAAAGGGGGAGGTCACAGGTTAGACCCCTGTGACCTCTCTTTTTTACAAGACATTTTTTTGTTTTCTTTTTTAAAAAGTTGTAAAATAAGCATAAATAGAAAACTTTAAAAAGGGGGCTTTTTATAAAACTTGCAAATAAGCCAGTAATAAGCAAAAAATAAAAGTGACAGATTTGCTTTTAAAGACTAAGGCTAAACTGTGAGATTTTTTAAGACTTCAATAAGCAAATAGAAACTAAATAAGCTTAAAACAAACTTAAACCTATACTAAATAAGCACAAAAGACTAGAAATAAGCAAAACTAAATAAGCCGAAAGGACATTAAAAAGCATTTAAGACAGTTAACTCTAAAAGATATTTAAAGGACCTATGACCTATTTTAAGCTGAGATTTAAGGACCAAAAATGACAAAGAAAAACAAATAAGCTGAAAAACAAAACCTGAGCTATACCTAATAAGCAAATATGACAAGGGTTTAACAAATAATCTAAGCTGGAAAGCTCTCAAAAGCTAAAAGCAATGCATACTTAAACTAGCAGTCCTAAGGGCAAATGACCAACTTTGAGCTTAAAGTTGAGGCTGTAACATTCCGTATTTTCAGGTCATTTACGACGTCATCTATTTTGCTAATTATTTTTTTTCGTACGCGTTTACTTTTAATTCTTATTATATTGTAAAATCACGTAAATTAAAAATCAACAATTAACGTAAACGGACACCAAACGAATTAAAGTTTTTGTCAAGCAAGCAAAATATTATTTTTACGAAAGTAATAATCAACTTTTTATATTTTATTTTTATTGGTTGCGTAAAACGTTTACGTTTCGCAATTAAATACATTTAGGCATACCCGGAAGCACCAAAACCTTTCTACGCTTCAACAAATACCCACATTTATATCCAATACCTAAAAATAACAAAATATCTTACATATATACATGCATAAACCGGATTTGGTGTTTACACATCAAGAAATATCACAAAAATCTCAACTTGGTCTTTTGTACATCACTTGCCATTAAACCTAGCCATACCTCCCATCCTTTTGACCAAAGACTTACATGTTTACTTGTAAGGCTTCCATACTTATGACCATATTTTCCTTGAACCCTCATCTTGTCTTTGACTAGTCATTATGGTATTTAAGGACTTTTCTAGTGAAATACACACACACTTCTCACTTTCAAGGTGTAAACCACATAAAATCTCTCTTCCCCTCCTCTTTAGCTCACGGCAACCACAAGACCAACACCAAATCCATACCAAAATTTATTTAACACATTTACATACATTCTTACAACGTATCTAAGATGTCCTAAGAAGATTTGAAGGCTTGGTTAAGTCTTTACAAGTGTTAAGCAAGAAAAATGGAAGATTAGGGTTTCAAGATCTTGCAAGCTTGGGTTTATAATCTAAACAAGGGTTTAGATTGTATTGGTTATCATATTACATCACCATAAGGTTACCTAAAACCCTTTATGTCTTTACATTTATCATTTTATGTGTATATAAATTCTATGTAGTGAAATCACCATTAGGATGCTTTTAAACATGTAAAACATATCTTTGCTTGTGATTATAATTTTGTACACATATTCATGTGTTATGTGGTTAAATATATTATGGTATAATGGCTTGTAGAAAACTTGTGGTATTTTATTAAGTTGAAAAAGTATATAAAATAAGTTTATATATATGAAAACCTAATTATTATTAAGGGGCTGTTTTGGTTCGAAATCCAAAGCATGGATTTTATGTTTTATAAAAATCAATGTTGCAAAAATCGGCCTGGGCGGCCGTTTAATCGGCGATTACAAGGTAATCGGCAGTACACCTTGGAATTTTATGCTTACTAGACGTAAACTTGTGATAATTTGTGGAAACGATTCTCATTATGGTTACGATTGTCCACCTCAAGTCCCGTTTGTCTACAATCAGGACCCGTGTTTCAATCAAAACTTTAATAATTTTCCACAAACTTCACCAAGTCTTCCACAATATCTTTGTTGTACCCATTGTGGGGGTCCTCATGAGACTTTTCAATGTGATCAATTGATCTTCGATGAGCCTTATTGCAAAAGACTGCGGTGGACCGCTCAAATAGTTTTTCAGTGTCAACCAATGTAATCAAAAATTTCTATAATTCTAATTCTTCCCGGTTTGTGACCAATTCAACCCCCCGGTATCTCTCATTTCAACCTCCGAGTAAAGTATCCCAGAATTTTTTGTAAAACAACGCTCAGAAAGATAAATAAGGTTTTGCATTCCGCTGTGAAAATACGATTCAACAACATGAGCAGGCATTACAAAAAACAAGCTGGAGGACAGGCAGCATTGACTCCAAATAGGAATTTTCATTGATTTTAAGTACAACGATGATGATAGATTATACTTTTCAGTAATAAGGGAATGTTAGAGAATTCGACTAATGCAATCACACCCGACTTAGTCAAGTCAGTAGCCCGATAACTCACAAAGTAATGGGTACTAGCGATCTTAGCAACAAATCCGAAACGGAATCAGACGAAGCAATAAAGTCTAGTGTTTGAGGACCCCTGTCCAATCCAAAGTTAGTCCGAGGGTATTTTTGACGATACGCATGATGTGCCATATTTGTGATAATTCTCCTCCGTCTTGGATGTTTTAAATAATCAATTTGAGATTTCTCCAACTTTAACAATGATTGACTTACGATGATGAAGATTCTTTTGAGAACATCGATTACGTTGAGGAATCACCTCCCGATTCTGAGCTCGTCAGCTTAGATGAGGTGAAGGACATAGAACATCATGAGAAAATATTGAATATCTATCGTTCTTATTGCTAATCGAATCTTAAATGACAACCCTACGCCTGAGTTGTGTGCTCAAGCCCCCATCCCCCATTCTCCTATCCCCGTTGAGGATAGTGACTCTTTCTTTAAGAAGTCCGATACTTCTCTCTCTTATTCGGATAATTCTTTACCCGAATTTGAGACTTTTAGCGATCATACGGAAGAGACGAGTAGTGGCAGTACCACTACTCATTCTGATAACTCTCTTTTCCCGAGTATGATTCGTTTCTCTTTGAGATTGAGCCCGACAGGATATTGACTCTAGACCTTGTTATGGAAGATATTTTGGGAGAACCTCGTGTGTCATGTCCTAATGTGTTACCCACCCATCCCACCCTTATGGAAATTCAGACTTCATTCCTTCTGATGATTCTCTCGGATCCGATCTTGAAGTTTCTTTTCCTTTCGAACTAGAAATAAGAATTTTTTATTCGGGGATATTGTCCTTTTGAAGTCCAATCCAAGAGATATCTATCTCGGGATAATATTCAATACCTCATTTAACCGTAAGTCCTCTCTTCCAGTATTGAGACATTGCTTCCCATTTTCATCCGAAAATAAGACCAATTTTCCAACCCTGGAATTCTTTCTTCTAATCTCTTATCTCATCTGGGCAAAAATCACTTCTGATTTTTCTGAGAGCCCGATGATGATTTCTGGAGGGGACATTCCTATCTTGGATGTTCCGTTTCTCCATTTATATCCTCCTTGACCAACTCAAGTATGAGGGATCAAGTCAGGATCAAGACTCGGTTAACAAAAATAAACACTTCGTGGGTGGCAACCCATGCTTATCTTAATGTATTAAAATGTAGTAATAAATAAGTGTGATGTGGGGAGGCTCGCCTTTTCTTTTTCAAGTTTTGTGTTTTGTGTTGTATGTACAGGATTACCCCAGATTATGAAGCCTCTCGTTCACGTGGTTTTGTCCATCGTCCACTCGTAGCTTCACAACCTCATACTTTATATATGGTAATCCATATCCAAATCATTATTCGTACTAATGTGTTTATCTTTGAGCATACTTAATAAACGGCTTTAGGTTTACGTAGAAACCCTTCTTAAAACATTGAGGACAATTTTCAGTTCTAGTATGGGGGGATCAATCGATTTGATTGTGCTTGTCGTCGTTGTTTTCACGTAATCCCGTTTTTACCACCAAAATACCAAAAAAATGAAAAAATTTAAAAATTTTCAAAAACAAAATAAGTTTTAATCATCAATGTTGACTTTCCTTGCTGGTAAAAATAAGAATAACTTTTACTGATCGAGCGATTTGCTGTCTAGCTTTGTCCCTTAACGTCTATAAACCTTGACTAAGCAATCGCGTATCTTTTTATTAAAGATTTAAATTACGCAGAACGTGAAAAGATATGAAGTTAATTATGTATTATATGCCTAAACAAAGATTATTGGAAATCTTATGAGCTCATCAGTGTAGTTTGTGGCTTTTCTCTCCGATATGCTTCTAACTGGACTAATAATAAGTGCTCTCTTTGAAAAATAGACTCTTATCAACAATTTATGAAGCATGGTCGATATCAATAATTTTAGTTCAAATTTTATTTAAATTGTCTAAAAAGAAATTTTCTCTATATCATGGTAATATAAAGTGTAAAAAAATATTTATGAAAAATGAGGTAAGAATAATAATAAAAACTGTGGGCTAATAAAAGTTTACTGCATCTTGCCGGCTCACAACTGATGTTGCAGTCTTCTAAATAAGGCACATAGTAATTATCTGAGACTGATAAAAGTTTGCTGCATCTTGCCGGCTCACAACCGTTTCATTAGTTTAATGGATGTGTAATTATATTAAGTGTAGTAAACGTGAATTAATAAATATAGGGAAAATCTCTTTTTCTTAAATTTAAATATGCTTTTGAACCAAGACTATTTTGTTTTAAGTTGTGATTTTATGTATAATTCCAGGAAATCCAAGGGTTTTGAAACCGAAGATCCGTGAGTCCCGATACTAGTCTCTGTGGGGTGTCAAAATCCTGGTCACTTAGCCACAAGGTTAGGATGTGCCGAGACGAAAGTTTCTACATGGGATGATCTCGCCTTCAAACTCATTACTTTTGGGTGGAACGTAAAGCATAGAAATTTTGCAAAACATTTGATCTATGGTTGAAATTCGAAATAAGCACATTCACCAAAGATATAATAATTGTCGGGAGTGAAAAGTTCACAAGTTGCTAGAATGAGTAGTGTTAGCATCTTAACTTACATTTAAGGGTGATTTCGCTTTTGAGCTTGGTTTGGGACAAGTGAAAAATTGGGAACGATGAATTTATCCTTTTTGGGCATTTTAGGATTAAAGTGCTTCTTATTCCGTGACCCTAAAAGTTATAAAAATAACGAAAGTCCAAACATTTTAGTTAGTTGCTTAAAAAAGAAAAGTATAAAAAAATAAGAAAAAGGAAAAATACAAAAATATGTGTGGTAATAAGTATAAATAGTTAAAAATGGTCAAAACGGGGCTTTTCAAAACTAATGATTCTTTAATTCCCTTTGATGAACACTTAGCTACTTTTCGAGGTAATTAGTCGAGGAGGATTGAGATTCTTGGTTTTCTAAAGAGTTTACTTATGGCATTACATGAGGACACGACAATATCTTAGTATGGGGGATTTTGGTATGTGCTTAATTACACATACCTTTTACCTATAAAAACGAGCCTAAATGACCAAAAACAGACATAAAATGCAAAAAATATGTGTGTTTTGCTATTTATGACGTGCAGCTAACGGATATTCACTAAAGGACAAAAATCAAGCCAAAACGGACAAAACCGAGCACGGGATTGGAAAGAGCATAAAAAAGTCAAAAAGTCAAAGTCAAAGACGAAGCCGAATCCGAAGAAATCTTAAATGGTCCAACCCGTACCCATTTAATGGGTCGGGTCAGCCCATTAAGCCTTCATTTATAAAACTTATAAGTTTAAAAAGTCCAAAATCCCTTTATAACTTAACCGACCCATGATTATAGGCCCAATCCCTTAAACCATAACACCCGATAACACTTAACCTTTACACCCTTAACTCTTTTACACTATTAGTCCTTAAGGACTAACATGGTTAATCCTTTTCCCTTAACATCACTCACCCCATTACCCCAATTAAACAAACAGTACCCCGCACCCTTTCCTGCCAATTTTACTATTCATCATCCTTGTCGCTTTCCCCACCTCGACCCCTGCTCCAACAAACAAAACCCTTCAACCCCACCTCACAAAACACCAAATCCACCTTGTAAATCTCATGAATCCTTATTGGTTGATGAACAAGACAAAGAATCAAGGGTCCGAATTGATTGGCTTGGTAACAAGATAAATGGATGGCTTAGATAAAGACTTGAGCTTGCTCACACAAGAAGCACACCCTTTCTTTCTCCTCACACAAAAAACACACAAGAAGACCCCAAGACTTTGATATCTATCTATAAATAGGAGTATTATAAGCCCTTGAGGCATATAGTTTTTAGTTAGTTTTTCAGCTTATATTTAAGTCTTTTTAGCTTATTGTACTGTTTTTTTAGCCTTGTACTGTTTTATTAAGTTTAATGAAAATTGAGTTTTTATGTTAAAATCTTGTTTTTATGAGTCATGCATTTTATGTCTTAAAAACGTTTTATAAGCTCACAAAAGCACTTTTTATCTCATACTTAAGCTGTTAACTTAAGCACTATAAGTTTTTCTATAACTTATAGTGGTTAAGTCTTTTACCAAAAATCACTAAAAAAAGCTAAAAATGGATGATAAGCCAAACCTGGATGGGCTTATGGGTTTCACTAGCTTGTCTTTGACAAGCTAGAGCTTGTATTGTAGATCAGCTTATTATAAGCTTATTTGCCCTATTTTGAGCAATGGCATTGTAAGTTTCTCATTTTCAAGTTTTATCTCATAAACTGTCATAGTTTATTGTACTGCTTATTTCTGGCTTATTCTTGCTTATTTATGCTTATTTATCATGTTTATTGCTTATTATGCTTGTCTTGTAGTTTGTAGCTCATTTGGTTTAGTTTTTATGAAATCTTGGTTTTTATAGCTTAACATTGCTTATTCTGTTTTGCTTATATCCAGTGCTTATTTCTTATTGAAACTTGCTTATTATTGCATATATAACTTATTAAACATCTGGTCTTTAAGAAACCTTAGCTTAAAATCTATTAATCAGTTTAAAAATGTTGAAATCATTGTTTAAAGGGGTGTTTGGTTTAACTGTGTTCATGGGTCAAAATGGGTCAAAATCAGTTGTGCCTTTTGGGTCATCTTAGTTTAACCTAAATTGATAATAAAAGTCAGTTTTCATAAGTTGTTAAGTGTTAGAACTTGATTTTAAGGTTTTAAAAAGTTGTAGTTTGAAACTGTGGTGATTTAACAAGTTTAATCAGTTCATAGGATTAGATCTTTGTAGGTTAAGTTTTTATCATGTTTTTGTGTTTAGAGAAGTGTTAAAACAAGTTAGAAACAAAGTCTTTAAGTCTGCATTAGTTGGTTTGGTTTTTGTCAAAATCTGTCAAAACTTTGTTAAGTGTCTTTTCAGTCAAAACAGCTTTTTCATTTGGCTTTTCTGGCTTACCCTGAATTTCAAAATGCTTTTTGAAAGTTGTTATATGTTCTTTGAGGTCTAATTTTAATCTGTTTCATAGTCTTAAGTCCATAAGGATCTGTCTTCACACCTTAATTTGAGCTTAAAAGTAGTAATTTAGAAAGTTAAAAAAATCCAAGTCATGTGTGTCTGTGCAAATCAGCTTTTTCTTATTGCTTTTTCTTGGCTTATTTGTTGTTCAAAATGCCGGATCTTTGCTTCTATGTGCTTATTGGTGTTTAGGTTTATTAAGTTTTCAGTTTTAGACCATAGCTTTTTCATTAAGCCCATTAAAATCTAGGTTAAAAAGTGTTTTTTTAAACTGTTTTGTGTAAAAGCTAAAAAAGTTTAAGTGTTTAATCTGTCATCTTAATTTTGCTTATAACTGGCTTATTGGTGCTTATTAAAAAATTTTGCTTTTACAGAAGTTGTTAGTTTTGAGCTTATTAATAAGTTGTGTTAAAAAGTTTTGCAAAAATAAAAACTTAGGAATTAGGGAAGTCAAGGGTGAGCTAGGCTCGAACCCGTGACCTCTACCCAACTCGACCAAGCCTTAACACACCACGCACTCACCATCTGCCCTTGGGTCTTTTTCGATTATAACTTCACACCATTAAATACTTAATCCTTTTTTAGCCCTTTTACCTTTCAGTCCATTTTAGCTTATTAACAACTTATTTCAATAAGCTGTTGACCCCGTTTTATTTTTCCTAGGTTTAGAATTGTTAGAAGTACTTTTCATAATTTTTTCAGATTTTTTATAATTAGTTTAGTATCTTTAATATTTAACTTAGATTAAAATAGTTTTTAATTCATAATAAAAAATATAATTCTTTTTTCTAAAATTTTCTTTTATCATTTAGGACTGTTAAAAAATAAATTTTCCATTTTAGGGTTAAATTTGTAGATTTTAGGTTTTTAAAGAACGGGTTTTGATTCCAGTTATCGTTTTAGGTTTAACTCGTTAATAGCTTTCGTTTTTAGCGTGCCTTTACTTGTTTTTGCTTTTATATTTGTAGAAATAGGAATCTTAATCAAAAATCATTAAAATATTCTATCACGCGATCACGAACTTAATCATGATTTTTAAATTTGCACCTCGTCGGGAAACGACCCAGGAAGGTTTTTTGGGATTTTGCTTTGGATAAAAGTAATTATCTCTAAAAAGCCTTACGGAATTATCTCACTCTTCTATTATTGATTTTGGGTATTTTAGTTATATATTTATATTATATATTATATGTATAGCTAAAACATCAAATCACCGGGCCAAGCCCATGGAAAGCCCATGGGTTGGCCGGACATGTACACGTATATTATACCATATCCATGCCTTGGAGAGGATGTTGGTCATTTCATTAATCTAATATTCTTTCTTTTGTTTCTCTCTCTAGAAGTGTCCAACCACTCTTTCTTTCTCTAAATTTTCTTACTTTAATTGTGTGTGTGATTAGATAATGTGTATTCTACAATTTATGTCATTTGGGAAAACCCAACCGATTAAACAAACACATTCCTCACAAAACTTTAAAATCAAAACACATGTCCCTCTCTTGTCACATTTCGCACGATTCATCATCAAAAAATCTAAAATCGTTTTCAAGATTAAACGTACACTCTAGCATATTTCTAATCACTTTAACATTACCCGTTCAAAATGAATTAGAAGAATTCACATATTATCACTCGTGTTTCCCCAAATTCAAAATTAGGGTTCATAAAATAAAAGTTGTGATTTAATCTAATTAAGGTTAGGTGTTTTGTTTGTTAGGGTACAACTAAGACTCGACATAAACAGTTTTAGCTACTTCTAACTTATGTGTGAGATATAATGATTCTTGTGGGCAAGAATTGTGCGAAATATGCTTGTGTAATCAATGGTCTATGGGTTTTCATTTAGAAGCAAGTTGTCGAAAACTAGATGGGGGTTGAATAGTTTTACTAATTAAAATTTAGTTTAATTATTTTATCGTTATAGATCTATTTGTTTATGAAGATTAATAAATATAAATCACAAAGGATATGAGACACGGATATTTATAGTGGTTCAGCTACAAGGTCACCCTCTTTGCCCTACTTCACTCCCCGAGTCACCTACTCGAGAGTTTGAATCCACTAGTCACCAATACTCCTTCAACCGGCAGAGAAGCCTCATAACGTCGCTTACACCTTTTAACGGTATAAAGCTAAATACCAGATTCTTCACAAAGTAGAATCAAACCAACATTTACTTACCCTTTATACGGTACTAAGCTAAATACCATGTTCCAACAAGAAGGAACAAACCCCACTATGCTTACCCTCTAATAGGTGCTAAGCAGTACTAAGATACAATTGTCAATAAAATATAATGCCTAAAAACATTAATAATATTTTTCCACATCTTTACGTTTTGATAATCACAAAATATAAAAATGTTCAACGTAAAATTAAACGTAAACAAGTATTTAGTAGTAAATTCTCATTTCAACAATTACATCACTTAAAAGTATGAATAAACAAATGCTTAATGCATTTTATAATCAAAGGAAATTTTATTCAACCTCAAACTTTTATAAAATGGTGTAAACATTTTTATAAACTTACAAAACATTTTCTACAATTAAAAGAAATGTTTTATTCAAAATAAACATTTTGAATTTCAAATTTTCGAACCTAAAACGGCTAGAAAAGGTCCAGTAAACACCTCCCCTGAATAGGACAAAAAGAGGAGCGTCTGAAAATGGGCGGCCCCCTTAAATACATGGGCGGCCCCCTTAATTATAAGGGGGCCGACACCCTATTTAAGGGGACCGGCCATAGACTCCGCTCCTCCAGTTTTCCCTATAAATACTGGACTATTCCCCAACATTTTTCTCACCTTTTGCACTCATTCTTTCTGTTCTAAAACAGCCCATACATCTCTCTAAATCCTTTGATCATTTAATCATAAAGCTTTGTTTCCAAGTGATTCAAGCTCCTTAATCCTCAATGAATGAGAAGAAATACTTCATCATCAAATGAGAAAGTATTACTCCTTAGTGTGCATAGCAAATCTTGTTGGGGTCGCAGATCTCCATATCACATTATTTGTAAATCAATTGTATATCTTGTAAGTTGTGTGTAGTAGCTAGATCTTTACGATCTTTGTAAGTATAGTTAGATCGTGGTGATCTTAACAAGTAGTGTTAGATAGTTGTAATATAAGTAGTGTGGTGAAGTGAAGTTTTGAAGTTGTGAAGAAGTTGTGAAGTTGTGAAGTTGTGAAGAAGTTGTGAAGTTGTGAAGAAGGTGTGAAGTTGTGAAGAAGTTGTGAAGTTGTGAAGAAGGTGTGAAGTTGTGAAGAAGTTGTGAAGTTGTGAAGTCGTGAACAAGTCATGAAGTTGTGTTGTGTTAGATTGGTTCTAGCTAAGATTAGAACTCGACATTTAGCTTTGTGTCGTAAATCGGTGTAAGCAACGTTGTGTACGGTTTTCTCCGCCATAAGGGAGTTTGTTGACATAGTGAAGAAAACTCTCGAGTTTGGTGCTCGGGGAGTGGAGTAGGGCGAAGAGGTGCTTCGTTACCGAACCACTATAAATCCTCGCGTTGTGGTTTGATTGTTCTTACTCTTATCTCTTGTTTTACTTTATCATTTCATATACTTATATTGTTCTTATTTGTGCATGCGTTGAATTCACAAAAACTCGTCATTCTTAAGTTTTACAAAACATACATAAACCTTATAATTATGAAAAAGCGGTAAAACTTTTCAACCCCACTTCTAGTTTTCACAAATTTGGTATTCAAGAGCCACGTTAAAAAAGACTTGATGTGTATATGTAACTAAATTGTATTTTAAAACTTGAATCGATCTATGAAATCGGAAAAATATTTAGAAGGGCAATCTATGCAAAGACCACCACTATTTGAAAGTGATGGATTTATTTATTGGAAAAATAGATTCGAAACTTATGTGAAGTCGTAAAGATTTAGGATCTTTTGCATGTATTAACGATGGTGATTTTCCTCCCTATTCAATTTAATCCCGAAAACTAAAAAGGATGAAATTAATATTTCATAAACAAAATGATGATCTTAAAAAGAAACTTGCTAAAAATAATGAAGCCAAAATGGTAATATATAATGCTTTACCACGTAAAGAATATGAAAGAATTTTTATGTGTCAAACCGCAAAGGAAATTTGGGATACTTTGTTAATCACTCATCAAGGTAATAATCAAGTCAAAGCAAATAAAATAGATCTTCTTGTTCAACAATATGAACAATTCATGCTTCTGAAAGAGGAATCAATAGATAATACTTTTGCTAAATTTAACACTATTATTACTAGTCTAAAAGCACTTGATGAATGTTTTTCTAGCAAGAATTGTATTAGGAAATTTCTTAGGGCATTGCATCCTAAATGGTGCGCAAAAGTCACGGCAATTGAAGAATCAAAGAATCTAACAACTCTTTCACTTGACGAACTTATTGGAAATATAAAAGTCTATGAAGAAGTAATCAAGAAAGACTCTGAAACTGTCAAAAGTAAAAGAGAACAAAGTAGATCTATTTTCTTAAAAGCTAGAAAGGAATCTAGTGATGAAGATAGTTCAACCTCCGATAGTGAAGATGAAAAATACGCCATGGGTAGAAACTTAAGAAATCTTCAAAGACAAGGACGATTCGTAAGACAACCATATGAAGAAAGAAAATCATCCCAAAGTAATAAAGATGACAAAAATAGGAAAAGCGAAAGAAAATGTTTCAAGGGTGGAGATCCAAATCATCTCATTGGAGAATGTCCGAAACAATTAAAATATCAAAATCAAAGGGCGTTCGTCAGAGGATCTTGGAGTGATAGCGACGATGATGAAAAGGAAAAGACAAATGATGAAAAGTGTCTTATGGTTAAGTCTTTAAATTGATGTGTACTTTATGAAAATGAATACTTTAGTTGATGGACAATCATTATCTAGACGAAAATGGACTTAGTTTGTGAATTAGGAAACTATGCAAATTAGGACTAAAAGTCATGGCAAAAAATAAAACTATAAAACAAGCTAAAATAGAATTAGAAAATGAAGTACTAGAACTAAAAGATAAATTATCTAGGTTAGAAAAAGGTAAGGAAGTAATTAAAGAATGTAAATTATGTCAAGAAATTAGCTGAAAATGAAACCTTAGAAATGAAATAATCTAGGCTAAATAAAATTTATTAATAGTAGTCACTCACTAAGAAAAATATAAGTTCTCAAAAAGACTTCGGAGCAAATCGGGATAGGGTTTTAATTTTACCAAAGGATCACCTAGTGAAACCAAACAAGTAAAGTTTGTAAAAGCTCAAGAAGTCGAGTCAAAAGAAAAATTGATAGAATCAAACCCAAAATTTATACTTATAAATAATACTAAAATTCCTATTGCAAGTAATGATGAGGTAAAACGTTTTTACAAACCCTCCTTAAAACTCGGAGTTGGATTTACTAAACCCACAATGAGGTCTAAAACTCCACCTCCGAGAATGACTAATAATCCTCGTCCTCGGTCTAAAACACCTCAACCTAGGAGAGACCAAGGTATAGACAAAAACTATCCTCCCCCCCAATCACATTAACTAAATCATCACATCCACTTAGTGTCACCTCAATGTGAAAGTTGTTCACATGTATGTGCAAAACCAAATGCAAAAATTATGCGGAAAACAATAACTTCGGATACATGAACGTTGGGGTCCAAATGGCTAAGCCATCACATTTCATGACGTGGTGTGTTCTCTACAAACTTTCTTGTCTACGGACTAAGAATTCATGATAAGGTTCTTTTTTTTTTTTTACCTTAACTTCTTATTCATTTACATTGTGAAGACAATAACGAAGGCTATTCGAAAGTCTAAGGATACGTTTCACTCTTCATATTCGGTAGATATTGATTATAAGTAAAGTCTATGGGTTACTATGATGATATGTAGTATTTAATTGTTTTATAAAAATAATAGTGTTAGTCTTTAGAAATACCATTTGTTGGTTTTCTAGCTTTGAGAGATTAGTTCTCTTTGAACTATTTCTTCGTATAGATTTTAGTCATTCGTCTACAAAATTGGAAATATTCTATGACTACATAGCAACTCACGAGATGAAGATGAGCAAGCTAGTGGTTGACATTTAACAAAGAAGTAGGCTTTGTCTCGCGAGATCATCGAAACACTAGGGATGAAACTAATACTACCCCTTCGACCTCGACGTTCGTCTCGGCTTCGTGTCTTACATCAATCTATGTACTATCAGAATCGTTTGTCCGAATTCTCAACATTCTACATCATTTCATTATCGTCGTTATCATCTCGTCTCACTTCAAATCAGTCAATTAATTTTTTATCCGAAGAAATAATTCTTCTTTTCGCCAAGAAGTCTTGTTCTAAGTATCTATCTAATTGACGTCTTGATTATCTCATTCGAAATAATCCAAGAATTTTTATTTAACGAAAAGTTAATTAACAAATGTCAATAATCATACCTTTCATTGAAACACAATGATAAGTATATCATATCTCGATGTCTAATAATATATTACTAATAAATTGACTTTAATAATTCCTGCCTATAATCGGAAAAACAAAATTTTTTTGTTCAGGTGGCGGGCCCCTTATTTTAAAGGGGACCGTATTTCTAAAAGGTGGGACCTTAAATATTAAGGGGGTACGCACCTTTCAAAAATCCTAACAAGCGCCCCGACCCCGCCCACCCCCTTGCTGTCGAATATTATACCAAAACATACCTCTCTCTTTTCTCGTTCTCTTCAAATGATCTATACTTTCGTCAAGGGAAAAGTTAGATGAATAATCTTATAATCCTTAAGTAGGTTTTGACAACTTATATATTTCATCCGAATTATTCAAGTATCTTTAACATCCATCGCAAACGTTAAAAGGTCATATCTGTAATTTCATATTCCCAGGCTTTAACAACATATGTTAAAATGCTTTTCCAAAAGCTAAAAGCTAACATCAACCGTCGTGTGACAAAAGATCTTACAAGTTTCTACATAAGTGATTCATAGCTTCTCTTATATACACATCCTAAGACTAAGTCCTTTTCACTTCGTTAGTCTTTTCATCCCCTTAGGAATGTCAAGATGTTTTATCACATGAGGTTTAAAACTTTACTCATCGATCTTAGGATAGAAATACTTAATCAAAATATAACCAAAAAGTTTGTAAACGTGTCATTGTCTCTTTAATAGTCTTGTTACTATTAAATATATTTCAATAAATCTTGACAACTTAATTATTTCATCTGAAATATTTAAGTATCTTTAATTGGCGAAATGCAAATTAAAATGTCACTCTTTATTTATGTCAAACTCGTTTTACAAAAACCTTTAATATGCATCTATTATTAAGTAGTTGGTTAATATTTTTCGTCAATTTTTTTCGCTACTTACCTTTTAAGATAAACCTCATACCTCGCGTGTGATTTTCTTATGAACATTCATAATACTTGTGAAAAGCAATAACTTCGTGAATAAAGTTCGTTGTATGCTAACCATCATTCTTCTTGACATTGTCAAGCTCATCGCTTACGTCTTTATTATTCTTCATTTTTTCCTTTATTCCAAAATTTATGTTCGGATGAGCACGTACTGAAAGGGAAGGGAAAATTCTCTCAAGAACTCACATTGATTGATTCTTATGCACCAAAACCTCACATTGAAAATCCTTCACCATTACCTCAAATTCTAAAACATCAATTTTTATACAATTTATCCAATAATTCGCTAGGGGGTCACACACTAACAGGTTCAATCGGACACTTCTTTGTCGATAAAATGCCGAAGCAACCGCCGTAGATTCTCTCTACTAAATCATACATCCCTAAAGTATCATAAATTCCCGGCTTCTCTCCCACTCTCGCCCAGTCTATTTTCTCTAAATCCTTCTCATAACTAGGAGTACATGAAAATCTATTTTAATACATTATTGAGATATGCTAAAAATATTTTTTTTCATGCATAAAGACCTCTAACTTGTTGTCAAAGTATATAATTCTAATATAATTTTCGACACTCTTGATTGATTTCAGGAGTACTTGAACTTATTTCTTAGATTTTAGTTTATTAGAGTCGTAATATTTCTTACATCCAACATTTGTTGCATGAGGCACACATAGGATTTCACTTAAATCTCATTTTGATGATAATTGGAAACGTAAATTACATTAACATATCTTTTTATTATTACTTCACCTTATTGATTGTCTTCATATTGTTTTGTTCCTTCAATTTGCTATCTTGGAATGATCACCTCAATTACACAAATTAGATGATAGATTTGTACTTGCTATATGAAATGATTTTGTTCTTAGTATAAACTAGGCCTTTGCATGCTCACTTAGTAAAAGCCATAATTTTACAACAACACTAATTAAACTTGTGAAAATTCTTATGTGTTGCTCATCTTAGGTCTTAGTATTATTTCACACATGTTTGTTTGCCAAACATTATGTGAAATAGTTCTAATTTATACTTGTTCAAACTAGGTATTTGCATGATTACTTGCTAAAAATCTTAATTGCCATAAAAGGATGAACTTGCTGCAAATTAACCACCAAAACAGAAACCCTCACTCAAAATTTTGAGAAAAATCAAAGTTTAGGAAATCTGATAAATGCCAGTAGGTGGCCCCCTTAATTCATAAAGGGTGGCCCCCTTAATTTTAAAGGGACCGGCCCCTAATTAAGGGGACCGACCTAGGCTAACACGGGTAAAACTTTATTTTTTTTTCTTTTTAACCAAACACCCTCTAGACTTAGCTACTGTTTCCCTAAACTCACAAACATTTATTGATTTGATCTCTTGAAATGTTACTATGTTTCCCTAATTTAAACCTTTCCTTCCACCTATAATTCATCCTTCATCCATCACATCATCGCACTAATCATCCTTACTCAATGACTATTTCCTAAACAATCCTACATCCAATAACATCAAGGGTTGCCAAAAATGAGTGTGAATCCCATTTGGAGAAAGATAACCAAATCCTTGGCAACAATTCAAATGTGCTCAATACAACTTCACCAATACAAAACCACTCATCTCTAATCATTGATAACCATCTCAAAGAAAACAATCACTCCCATAAAGCATTACCAAAATCCTTACATTGTGATACACTCCCATCATCTCCACAAGTTGTCTCACATACTCCACTATCCCATCTCACATCATACTCAAATATTGCTCACACTCAAAACTATAATAAGCTCCACCTTAAAGTAACAACTAATTTCAACAACACAACCTTTATATAAAAGTAGTGAAAAGCCTTGTTGGATGACCATTATTCAACTACAAAAAGACCTATCTACACTCTTAGCCATGCATCTCAATCAACAACTAAAACTACATTCACCTCATCACCTTACTACGCCCTGTTACTTACACACACACCCTCAAACATCAACCAAGTTGAAACCCATGTTGGGTATTGCCCTGCTTGTTCTTCACCCAAAAACAATTCCTGTTTTAAGTGAGGAATCAATTGGATTGAATTCCTCCTCACTCGAACCTCATCCACCAACTAGAGTTCAAGAGATTACCCTTCCTCAAAACCGCCTCCCGCTCTAAAACTCTTTAACTAAACTAATCTCGTAATATGCCTTCAAATTAGTCGTCTTAAATCACTTTTGCTACGCAGCAAGTCAAAATACTTCTATGGCTATTTAGGGATTTTTTTATTGTATTAATATGCTTCTAAAGCATATTTGTTTTTTCTTTTTATGTATGCTTGTGTTGTTAATCTCTTACCATTGCTTAAATGATGAAGTATCTTTTGCTTTGATGTTTGCTTGCACTTGTCATATTTTTCCTTCCTTCTTGCTACATGTTAGAAATATTTGTATTGTTCTAACACATGGTGTGAGCCAAGAAACATTGCTTGTTTTTTGGTTGCCCTGTACGAGGGGGGCACACATCAAGGGGGAGCACTTATTTCCGCGATTTTGTAGCAATCCTCGATGATGCCTTTTTGTAATCTACAATGAGGAAGAGATATAATGCGCTTGTAACTCTCTAAATACTCTTGTTTAAAATAATTTTAATTTTAATGAGTTAAATTTTTTATTCATCAAAAGGGTGATTGTTGATTCAAAATTATAATGCTAAAATCATTAATAATATCTTCTTTCCACTCTTTACGTTTTGATAATGCTAATATAAAACGTTCAACGTTAAATATTAAACGGAAACAAGTATTTAGTAGTAAATTCTACTTTTCAACATTACATATCTTGTAATGTAGGAATAATACAATTGTTAATGCAATTTTATGATCAAAGGATTTTTATTCAACCTCAATACTTTTATAAATGGTGTAAAAAACATTTTTATATAACATACCAAAACTTTTATTAGAATTAAAAGAAATGTTTTATTCAAAATAATACATTTGAATTTCAATTTTCGAACCTTAATAACGATGAATAGGTTACTGTATACACCTCACTGAATTGGATAAATTGAGGAGCGTTAAAAAATTGGGCGGCCCCTTAAATATCAAGGGCGGCCCCCTTAATTATAAGGGGGCCGGCACACCTTTTTAGGGGACCGGCCATACGTTTCCGTCCTCCGTTTTTCCTATAAATACTGACCTTTGCCCAACTTTTTCTCACCATTTTACACTTCATTACGTTTGTTTAAAACAGCCATACTTCTCTTTTAATCTTTGCTTATTTTTTCTTAAATCTTTGTGTCTAAGTGAATTCAAGCTTAATCCCTCAAGGGTGCAGTTAAGATTATTTACATCATCAAAGTGAAGAAGTATTACATCTTAGTGGGCATTGCATTTTGTTGCATCCATATCACTTATTTGTAATCTATTGTATATCTTGTTAGTGTGTGTAGTAGCTAGTTCTTTACGATCTTTGTTAATTATAGTTAGATGTGGTGATCTTAACAAGTAGTGTTAGATAGTTGTAATATAAATAGTGTGGTGAAGTGATGTTTTGAAGTTGTGAAGAAGTCATGAAGTTGTAAAGAAGTTGTGAAGTTGTTAAGAAGTTGCTGAAGTGTGGAAGATGGTGTGGAGTTGTGAGTTGTGATGAAGTGTGAAGTTGTGAAGAAAGTTGTGATTAGTTGGAATGTCGTGAAAAATAGTCGTGAAGTTGTGTTCGTGTTAGATTGGTTCTAGCTAAGATTAGAACTCGACATTTAGCTTTGTGTCGTAAATCGGTGTAAGCAACGTTGTGTACGGTTTTCTCCGCCATAAGGGAGTTTGTTGACATAGTGAAGAAAACTCTCGAGTTTGGTGCTCGGGGAGTGGAGTAGGGCGAAGAGGTGCTTCGTTACCGAACCACTATAAATCCTCGCGTTGTGGTTATGAGTGTTTTACTGCTTATCTCTTGTTTTGCTTTTATCATTTCATTTACTTTTATTGTTAATTGTGCAAGCGTTGGAATTCACAAAAGTCGAATCTAAGGTTTTACCATAAAACAACGACATAACCTTAAATTAAAAAGCGGTAAAACTATTCAACCCCCCTTCTAGTTTTCCACAATTGGTATCAAGAGCCACGTTAAAACAAGACTTTTAAAATAAATTGTATTTTAAAACTTGAATCGATCTATGGAATCGGAAAAATATTTAGAAGGGCAATCTATGCAAAGACCACCACTATTTGAAAGTGATGAATTTATTTATTGGAAAAATAGATTCGAAACTTATGTGAAGTCAAAAGATCTAGATCTTTGGCATGTTATTACCGATGGTGATTTTCCTCCTATTTAATTTAATTTCGAAACTAAAAAGGATGAAATTGTATCTTTTCATAAACAAAATGATGATCTTAAAAAGAAACTTGCTAAAAATAATGAAGCCAAAATGGTAATATATAATGCTTTACCACATAAAGAATATGAAAGAATTTTTATGTGTTAAACCGCAAAGGAAATTTGGGATACTTTGTTAATAACTCATCAAGGTAATAATCAAGTCAAAGCAAATAAAATAGATCTTCTTGTTCAATAATATGAACAATTCGTGATTCTGGAAGAGTTACGCCGATTTAAAGTGTAAGCCGATGGAATTCCAAGTCGGGGATAAAGTTATGCTTAAAGTTTCGCCTTGGAAAGGGGTCGTACGTTTTGGCAAACGAGGGAAGTTAAACCCTAGTTATGTTGGACCTTTCAAGGTGTTAGAAAAGGTTGGAGAGGTTGCTTACAAGCTCGAGCTTCCTGAAGAGCTGAGCAGAGTTCATAATACATTCCATGTGTCCAACCTGAAAAAGTGTCATGCCGACGAACCATTAGCCGTTCCGTTGGATGGACTTCATCTTGATGACAAGCTTCATTTTGTTGAGGAACCATTAGAAATAGTGGGCCGTGAAGTTAAACGGTTGAAGCGAAGTCGGATCCCATTAGTCAAGGTTCGATGGAACTCCAAGAGAGGTCCTGAGTTCACGTGGGAACGTGAAGACCAATTCAAGAAGAAATACCCACACCTCTTCACCAAGAGCGCACCGTCGTCAAGTGCTGCATCGTGAGCCTTGAGGACAAGGCTCGTTTAACGGGGGAAGTCTATAACACCCTGTGTTTTCAAGTCATTGACGACGTCGATAAATCTACTATTTATTTTTAGTGTCGTACGCGTTTGCTTGTAATTTCATGTATTAAGTAAAATCGCGTAAGCTAAAAATTAGCGTTCAATGTAAACGGGCATCAAACAATTAAGCGTTTACATCAATCAAGTATTAAATAATTATTTTGAGAATAATTATGATCCTTGTTCATTTTATTTTTATCGGATACGTAAAGTGTATACGTTTCGCGATAAATTGCATTTAGGCATACCCGGAACCACCAAAACTTTTCTACGCTTCAACAAATACCCACTTTTATACCCAATACATAAAGGTTACAAAAACATATCATATGTATCATACATAGGACGAATTTGTAGCAATTTATACAAAGAAATATAAGAAAAATTTTGCAAGTAGTCTTTGTACATCACATTTGCATTAAACATACCCATACCTTGTTCCCTTTGACCAATTAGTCTTCCTAAAGACCATGAAGATGTCTTGGACCAACTATTTCAATCTTTTTGACCATCCTATATTATATATACTAGTATGAAAGAGTAAGAACACACATACACAAAAACACTTAGCTAAAAATCACAAAAACACTTCCTTTGGTGCTCTCATATGCCACGGCTGACCCCTACTCATTTACCAAATCCATATCAAATTTTATACAACCTATACACACCTAGACACATCATATCTAAGACTGATCCGTCCAAACCACACCTTAAAATACATATAATATATAATAAAATATAAAATATATATAGTAAGGATAGTCTAGAGACAAATTCAATAATACCGAGAAGTAGTATAGAATGTTCCCGGGTCGTTTATCCCCAACGAGGCTGTGCTGGAGAATCGATACAGTCAAGAATTGATAAAGGATTTTTGAATTTTGAATTACACTACAAATTTAATAACACAAACTAAAAACAATTAACTACCACGAAATTTTAATACATGAAAATTAAAAACGTGAGCTAAAACTGAAATTTAAAATCTAAAGCACTACTTTTAATAAATTTTATACCTAAGAATCACAAATTTAAAAAGAAAATTTTAGGAAAAAGAATTAGAATTTTTTAACTTTTTTCTATTTTTTATGAATTATTTAAGAAAAAGAAATTATCTAAAACCTATTTTAATTCCTAGAAATTACAAATTTAACTGGAAAAATAAAGAAAAATGCTTTTTATCAACTTAAAAGGTGCAAAAAATCAATGGCACAAAAATGCCCAATTTTTATAAACTAATTAAGCCCTAATTTTATCAATTAAAAACCAAAAATATAAAACCTATTTTATTTAATCTAAAAAGACAAGGTAGAAAGTGTAATAAAGGAAAACAAAGGGTAGGCGGGGTAAATGCTAGAAATTTACACTGCAGTGAAAACGGGTGCCCCTTAACTATCAAGAAAGTACCATTTAAACCCTACGATCTAGCTTATTTTTGGCTTATTGAAAAAGTGAGTTTTAGCAAAAACTCAAAACTACAAACTTATAAAGGAGCTTATTCTAAACAACTTTAACAAAGACACTTTCTACTTTTAACAACTCAATAAGCTAGAAAATTGAGCTTTTCAAATCTGTTACAGAAACTAAGGGTTTAACAGCTTTTTTAAGTTTTGGCTTATTTCTAGCTTATTTCTACATGAAAGTGAAAAACAAAAGAAGCTATATGTAGCTCAAGATGTGTACTAAGGATATTTAGAAAGAAATAAGGAGAAGGTTAACAAGTATAACAAGAAAAATGAACTTAAAAAGTGCAAGTTTAAGCTTAAACTGAGATTGAGCTTTTTCTTATAAGCTAAACTGCTTATTCCTAAACCTTAGAAGATGAAATTTTGAATTTAAGCTATGCTTTGGATTTAAAACTAATCTAGATAAA
>BQNB010012918.1:0-10000 GCA_026074375.1 Tanacetum coccineum
TGCTTTACTCATTCTTTAGATCTGAAATTAAAAGGATTTTTATAAAATTGATTGCTTATTACTATCCAATATCCTTTTTCTAATTTTTTATTGAATTTAATGTCTTTACAGCTTAAAATGTAGGTTTTTTGTATCAAGATCTGTGCTTTTTGATCTGAAATTAAAAGGGTTTGCTTAGAATTGATTGTATATGATTCTTGCATGTTTTGTTTTTCATTTTTGTTGATTTGAGTTATGGATCTGTTTGTTTTGTTACTTTTTAGGTCAGATCTAGGTTTACAAGGCTAAAAGATTTGATTTTTAGGGGTTTTGTGATTTGGGTTTGTTTAGTTGTGTTGCATTAAATTAATTGGATCTTGATTGTGATGTCATACTGAAATTGGATCTAAATAATGTGATATTTATCATTTTTATCTTTATGTGAATTTTGATGTATGGGTTTTGGGTATGATGTCATTATGCTGTCCGTGTGTTTTTTTTTTTGGGGAATTTGTTTGGATTGTGGCTAATTTAGTGTTATATATGTAGCTTAATCTTGAAGTGAATTTGATGTTTGGGTTTTGGGTATAATGGCATTGTTAGTTAATTTGCATATGGCTAAAAATTTGATTTGAATGTTTGGATTGGCTGTAGAAAGTTGTCGGTTATCTTGCAAATGACTAAAACTTTGATCTTTGTGCTCAAATTGGCTCTAAAAAGTTGGTTATTTTGCAAAAGACCAAAATCCGATATTTATGTTTAAAATTGGCTATAAAAAATGTTACTTTTATGTTCATTTTGGGGTAAATGTTTGGTTTGTAATTAATTTGGCTCCATGTGGATTAATCTCTATGTGAATTTGATGTTGGGTTTCGGGTACAATGGCATTGTTAGTTATCTTGCAAAAGGCTAAAGATTTTAGCTTTTGTTAAAGTGGTTCTGAAAAGATGTTGTCCATATGTTCAATCTTCGGGAAGTTATTTGGATTGTGACTAAGTTGGGTATGTGTTGCTTAATGTCTATGTGCATATGATATTCGGGTTTTGTGTATAATTACATTGTTGGTTATCTTGCAAAAGACTAAAAATACGATCTTTATATGTAATTTGTAGCTGTAATGGATGATGATGGACTCCGTAATTGGGGCTATTATGAGCCATTTAAGGAACATCTTGGGTTGCAATTGATGTCTCCACTGGGTGATCACAGAGACACAAAACCTTTTTTTTCTTCTCGTGAAAATCCGCTTTTGCTTAACCCGAATGGAGCAACTTACCATCACCCCCACACTCGTATGGTATCTGAACCAACTGGGCACATGAACTATATGAGAGATGGTTGGATACAAAGAGAACGATTCCATCATATGCAACCTGGAAACCCTAGTTATTCAGCTCTTTCAAACACTACGTCTTCTCATAACATGCACCTTGTGCCAGCACTTGACATGTCAAAAGATCATGTGATGAATATGCTTGAGGAAGACAATGCAGTTGAAGATGACAGTGGTGGTGGGAGCGGAAATGGTGGCGAAGGTGGTAGTTCTATCAAGAAGCGAGGATCCGCGAGTGCCCCTAAAACCCCAAGAACAAAGAGGCCAAAGAAAGGTTCTTTAACACCAAAGGTGAACGGGAAAACCCCTGGACACCGTGCAAAAACGGTTAAAAAGAATGTTGATATGGTCATAAATGGGATTGATATGGACATATCTGGCATTCCAATACCTATTTGTTCATGTACTGGAAGTCCTCAGCAGTGTTACCGATGGGGGGCAGGTGGTTGGCAATCAGCATGTTGCACTACCACAATATCAATGTATCCCCTTCCAATGAGTACCAAACGTCGTGGTGCAAGGATTGCAGGGCGGAAGATGAGTCAAGGTGCGTTCAAGAAGGTTTTAGAGAAGCTTGCATCAGAAGGTTACGACTTTGCTAATGCAATTGATTTGAGAACTTATTGGGCGAAACACGGTACCAACAAATTTGTCACCATCAGGTAGACGATTCAGCTAAATGAAGTACCGGTATCTGGTCCGTATTAACTTGTATATATGTCTGTGGCCATATTTAGAGGTTTACTTGATACCTTTTTTCCGAGCTTTAGACATTTTAAGGGTTACTGGAACGTTGCTTCATATTTGTTTTCGTTCATCCTATATAAGGCAGTGCCTTTGCAAATTTAACTGTAGAATTATGAACTCAGTTTTTCATTAATCTGGTAGTTTTAATGTTATCTCATTTCTTTGTTAACCTTTGATTCTGATATCTTGATCGCTTATTGCAATTTGTCTCATTTTCTTCAGTAAAACTGATTATTTATGGTTCTCGGTTGCTATGAGTTGCTATTTAGTTAAACATATGTATCATTGGCTTATGGTTGTAGATAATACGAGTACAATGAAATGTATTCTGATATTAGTTCACATCATTCGACAAAGCTCATCACGGGGTTGAGATATATATATATCTTTCATGATGTCAGGAAGTAATCAAATCAGAGACTTAATTGATGATGTTCTCTGTTTTTGGAATCAAGTCTTCATTTTTTCGTTTACTTGAAGCCGTTTCAATTATATGCTTAAGTGCTCGAATATCCTCGTCACGAATGTGCACAATTCTGGGGCTTTCTGATGCTTTAATAACCCCAAAATCCTTGCAAAAGTTGATGTATTGAGTCAAATCCTTGGCTTGAACCGCAGCTTTTTGCAGGACTGAAAACGCCATTGCAGCTTCAGTTTTTCCAACAGAGTATATCCTCACAAGAACTGCAGCAATTGCGTTACAAATTCTGCTATAAATATCAAAAATTTCGACCACAATGCAGTCCATCGCTTCAAGAATTAAAACATTCATCATCTTCTCTTTTTGCGGTTTAATCTTGAGCAACACATCAAGCAAACCTTGAAGATTTTGTAACCAAACAAGATCTTGCATCATAGATGATTGTTTCGGCTTGTTTTTCATCCCTTTTCTCAAACTTCCTTCTTTTTGTTCTTGCGCATGTTGCGACATGAACAATGCTTTTTTTTGAAGATACGTGTAATAAGCACGGATGAACGCTTCGTGATGTTTTAAATTAGGTTTCCGGTCTTTAAAATTGGATAGATCAAACGGTAACCGACCGATTCTTTGAACAGCAGGGACTTTGCAACTAAAGACACCATGCAAAAGCATGAGGCCTTTTAAGGCCACCGTCCAGCTGCGGGTCTTTTCCATTCGGGTGGAAATGGCCGACAATACTGGACGGATATAGTGGCTGGAAACACGTATCCATGCAAATATGCGTTGGGCACTGCTGTAATCAATGCGGGTGTTATCATGATTGGTGGCTTTTATGACAGCCGATTCAATATCAGGATTCCGAGACGCTGACCGAGGTGTAGTCAGGTTCGCGACGAAAAGACTGCCTGCATCTTTTAGCGCATCGGAAGCCCTTTTAAACAACCGCATTACTTGTTCTTACCCGTGTCCCCGCCAGTGCTGACCGGTTACCGTTCTTTCTTCTTTTTTTGATTAGTTCGGTTTATGTTTGACATGTTTCTTTGGTTTGTTTCTTATATATCATTACCTGAATTTGTTCCCTATTTTTTCTGTAATTTTGGGGTGTACCTTGTTTTATGTTTTGACCATCTTTCTATATCTAGAAATCTTAAAAATTATGTTTTGACCATCTTTCTATATCTAGAAATCTTAAAAATTATGTTTTGACCATAAAATAGAAAATATAATCAGAGGTTAGTCATTTTAGTCAAAAGAATAGAATTGCCAAAAAAATCGGAAGAATTTTTTTACAGTATATAAAAAAAGTCAAAAGGCAGCTGCTGCAACCGTCACCTTCTCATTCTCAACATCTCTTCTTCTTTGTTCAGCATGCTGAGCGACAGTGCTTGCTAGTGTCTCGTAATGGCTGTCAAGTGCAACTGTGAGGTTTTGAAATCTTGTTTGATCTGATGCTTGCAAAACTGCAAGTTCATAAATTCAAAGTAAGAAAAAGGTTATGGTCAGACAACTTATACCAAAGAAATCATGAACAAAAATTCTAAACATACAAATTGCTCTAAAATCAAAGGTTTACCTTTTATAGTGTTGACAAAGAAAACAAATGGATCCACCTCGTCAATAGGCGATTGCAACTCGTCATCTTCACTGTAATCGTCATCAGAGTCATCAACTGAATGGAGTGCCTTGTCCTGGAGGAGTGGAGGTGAATTTATCTGACCAATTCTTTGGCTATCATATAGTAAATATTTTAGATATTTGACTAAAAGTCAAACTGTGTCAATCAAACCTGCGCAGCCAATTTCTGAAGTCTTAAACTGTCACCTTCCTCGGCATCCTCTGCATCATCTCCCATATCACCATCATTATCATCTGCGTCATCATCATCGTCCATGTCATCATCATCTTTTGGTTCTTCATTTTCAGCTTCTGCGCATGTAAAACATAATGAAGATAAGATATAACCACATAGTTAGTGCGTGTTGTGTGCGCGCATGTGCAAACCTGCTACTTGATCCTTGTAGGCAACAAGAAGCTCAAGGTTAGCCTTGAAAACACGGTCTAAGACTTCCCCTGGTAACTGCTCCGCAGAAAGTGGAAGCAGGGACGTCAATCCCAAGCAACAAACTTTCTTATCATGTTCCCTGTAACACCATAAAACGTAAAAAGCATGCTACGTTTCATAAAGCACAAAAATTTCATAGCCTGCACTCACAATCTAAAAGACGATATATTACCTTTTGAAATGAGCCCGAGCTCCACTCTTTTTAGTTTGTTGTAGCATTTGAAACCAGATGTTAAAGATTTCCGAAGCCACACCAATTTTTTTCAATATGTTGAGAGTCAAAGATGCATTGTAATAAAATGCATCAGCAATCTGCAAAATCATGATAACTTTGCTTATAAGAACATGGTTATTTGCATAACAGATCAACATACTTTTTATAGATATTGCAACTTATATTAAGGACCCCGATACAATGAGTAATGCGAGACATATGAAAAAGCACGTTGGTGATATTTGCAATAACCCAAAAAAAATAAAAAATAGAGAACTCGATGTTACTTACAACTTGTATCAGAAGGCATTTCAAGAATGGTCTCTCAGCTCTGCGTAACCTCTCGACAGTGAGTCTAACATATGGTTCAACCCAATGGTCTACCTGGCCCTTGCAGTTAAGGAACACTACTTCAATGAGCTTAGGTGCTGGTTCAACGTCCTTGTCATCCAATTTTCTATCGTTCATTATCTGACAACACAGAAAGATAATTATATAATGCTATTTTTATCCAGTGCCTGAATTTGCTACTTTCATTAGTTAGTAAGTAACTCCCAATACCGTCTTCCACGGTGTATGGGGGAGGTTGAGATGTAGACAGCCTTACCCCTACGAAAGGTAGAGAGGCTAGTTCCAGTTGTATCAAAGGTAGAAAAGGACCTTGACCTCTGTCTCCAGAGGCAAGGATGATAACCAACTGATCCAACCTTGCTATAATTTGCTACTTTCATTGAGTCTTAATTTGCTCAAAACCAATAATTAAGAGCCTGAATCAATATTTTGACGTACATTAGAAACCATATTCCACAAACTTTGTTGATAGTCTGGTTCCTTGCAAGTAAGATAATGTACCGTACTCCTGGAAATATAGTTGTCCAGTGGGACGAGAATATCTGTACAATGGAAAAATCCAAAAGAACCAAAAATGATAAGCATGTTATTTAAGTTTGAAACAAAAGGAGGCATAATGAACATACTTGGAAAGAAATCAATAGCCCAATCAGCCAAAGCTTGCATCAGCAATGGCCAAAGGCTCCACATCTCCATGGATATCGATGGTGATAAAAACGTCATGTATGATGCAATTTCCAAAACTTCTTCAAATATATCTATAAAAAAATTAGAGATGAAGTTACGTGAAACGGTAAAGAAATCTTTGAACAATTAAAATACTGTGATAAGATGATACCTTGTCCATCAATGGTAAGCATCTGTTTCATTATTGGAAGAACTGTTTGCTCAATGTGAGCAAAAAGGTGAGGAAGTTTGCTTACTGATTTAAGAATTGTACTAATGGCACGTAAACAACCAACTGCTGCCATAGCATCAGGTTCATCGGCTGCATCCGTGTTTATACACTTCCAAAATGCATCAGCCTATATAAAACGGAAATAATTTTATATATAAATACTAATAATTGTTAGGTTATTACATATTTTAAGTTTTTATATCCAACTCGCACCAGTTTCTGGCATAAGCCAATAGCATAAGGTGCCATCTCCTCTCCAAAATCTTCAACAATAGTCTCGAGAGTGAATACCAGATCCTCATTTTCAACTTCATTCATAAGCATGAAAAATTCTGCATTTTTGAAAGAAATATTACCAAGATGATGTGACATTTACTTATATAATACCAGCACTCCTTCCTCGAGATGCATACCATCAAGTAGTTGTGGAAGTATTTGTCGGATTTCACTTAGATCTTTGCAAGCTTCTACAAAAGCACGCAATGCAAAAACCGAATCAACACGAACAGGAAGCTCAGGGTCACACATCCCAGCGATGACACTTTGTAGTGCTTTGCGGAAATTATTTGGGTCAGAGAAATTTATTTGGGCATACTGTCCCGCAACCCATGCAGCCTAACATTGGAAAATACTACCTTATTTAGAAGCAGTGTAACTTAGAAAGAAAAGAAAAAGAAAGGAGTGCTACCTTTGCTCTGAGATGACCTGAAGGACTACTAAACTCTGGAAAAACATACTGCACCAACATACGCTCTAGGTCAGATTTATATGGTTCGGTTTGTCTCAATTTATCACATAGGGCCCCGATAGCAAGTAGGGCCCCATCCTTTTGTCTGTAAGGTTTTAAATCAGATGGTGCCTCTTCATATCTGATCAATGGAGAGATAAACTAGTAAGACCCTTTTCAGACTTTTTGACGGTTTTTGGACGTCATCGAAGATGACTTACCTCTTAAATATCTCGACTATATATAATATGAACTTTTGAAGGTTCTCTTTTCCACGTCGACTTACTAACTCGCTAACAAAGTCCATTGCTGCAGTTCTAGGACTGTAGAGGTCTTCAATGATATCTGTAGCAAAGTACGAATGATTGACAGAAAAAAAAAAAACTTTGAAGTCCAAAAAGTATTTCTAATGCATACTTATTCAAAAAGTTAGATCATTTTTAAATGGTACTCTATATACTTTTGATCATAACTGACACACAAACTATTTATACCAAAAACTAACAGTTTAGACAAAAAAGTGTTTGAGGTCAAACCCACCTGACCGTACACACAAAAAAAAAAAACTCATTTTCACCCGTTATCCGACCCCTCATTATTCCACCTCTATTGAAAGACTAACCATAACCCTTTCTGATGTATTCTTGGGGATCTTCCTCCCAAAGTTTTTGATCTTTTTCATTGAAGCACATTAACGGAAAGATTATTTCGAAAAGAACAACATCTAGTCTTGGTTGAAGCAGATTGTACATAGCAGTCTTTGAAATACTGCAGAAATGTAATAAAGAAAATTTGACATAGAACGCAGCATTTAAAATATTGAAAAAAAGAAGAAGAAGAAAGATGAATTTAATGCAATCTAAAAGTACCTAGTGCTCAAATATTGCAAAATAAGGTTAGTAACTCTGTCAGGTAAATAACCACCAACACGAATCACGTCCAATAGATTTATATGACATTCCAAAATCTTTCGAGCATAATTTGTTATAAAATTTTGTGCAAAAGCTCGATTCTCGGGGTTTTTCAATTTTGTATCTCCAAACCTAAGGAACAATAAGATTTTCAGATGTCAAGAAGTTCCATAAAAAGAAATAGTTGAAGATATATTAGACCATAACTCACCGAGTGTATAGACGATTGAGTATATGAACTGTCCACCTTTTAACCTTCCACCATCCCCATGACTTACGGAGTTCTAGGTCAACAGGTTGACCTTCTACTGGAACGGGTCGTTCCAATATAATTAGGAAAAGAACCATCCAATCATTGAATACATTCAGATCAAATAATTTCTTTGGTATTTCCAGCTGCATAATGGCAGTAATACAATCGGTTTCATTAATTATCACTTAAAATAGCACCAAAAAGATTAGTTCAAAGAACAAGCATACAAGTATATAACTCTTACATAAACCAAAGACCAGAAAATTTTGCAAATGAGTTTAATCAAATCCGCTACTTCTATTCGTGGATTTCCAATCTGAACAAGCTTGCTGAATATATTGAGCAAATAAGGAAACGTTTGTTCGACTATGTGATGAACAGGTGTCCTTTCCTCATCTGAGAGGAATCTGTAAATGGAAAATAACTATTTAGACAAGTGACACCGTAGCATATACGTAAATCACAATGTAAAGTACTTACTCATATTTTCTCGAAAGGACTCTGAGGACATATAAAGCTCCATAGACTTGTTGGGTTTGCAAGTTACGCGTGACCCAGTGCAAAAGACTAGGCCATCGTTCAGGATAATCAGCATGTATTATCGTCTTGAGACATTCGCCTAATTGTACCCTATAAACAGTGTATAGGAAGTGCATTATGGAGTAATGGTGAAAGACAACTAACTAAAAGGAATTTATTATTACCTTAATAATGGTGGAACTTGTGCTATAAAAACAAGAATGTTTTGCCTCACCAAGTCTTTATCGCTTGGCAAAATCTTTGATTGTTCCTCTATGTTTGTACAGAAGGTTAAAGAACATTACAAGGTTAAAAAACTTCATCCTTTGTACGTCAAATGCATTATCGAAATTCTTGTGATGGTATGCAACCTAGTTATGAAATCTTCAATTCTACATATGTCTTAAGTAAAGGTGATAATTGTGACCCATTTATCTAAGAAAGGGTTGATTCTGGTTATACTATATCTAACTCGTCAAACGGGTTAGAGCAAAAATATTTAGCTAAAAAGGGAAATGATTCGAAAGTTGCCGAAACTTGTCACTGGGATGGCTTATTTTGAACAGCTTGTCTACTTTGGATATAAACACTTTTCAGGTCAACCCAATCCTAGCCAACTTGTTTCGACCCATTAACCAACCCGACCCTCTCATTTCGCGGTACCTAGCATCAAGAATTTCTTACCAAATAAAAAACATAACCTTCAAACCAATATACTCAAGAAGACATGTACCTGGATTAAAAAATGACCAGTTTTTGGCTATAAAATTCTTAAAATGAATACTAGCAACCTGCCTTACACTCACATCACAATTTCCATCTACAATGATCTGCAGCAGTCTCAACAAATGCTGAGGACTAAACTGATACTATAAACAAAACAAAAAACAGTTATAGTAAATATCAACTAAATTACATGAATTAAGTCAATGGTTAAGTTAAAAGAATTAGTACATGATAAAGAGTTTTTTCAGCAGCTTTTCTTTGATCAAGATTGGAGCTAAGTGCTGCTTTTAGAACAACAGAAAGAGTTGCTAGATTCATGTTGCAAAATGTCAGAAATCAAACATTAATGTGATGACAGAGGATATTTTTAAGGATAGTATATATTTAAGGTTGTTTTACTATCCGTTGACCTCCAGGTGCTTAGTTGTATTTCTAATTTCTTTTTCCTTTTTTAGTACTACTTGTGTTCTGTTATTGTTATTTTTCAAATTGTTAAAAAAAAATCAAAGTAAAAATTGACAACTAGGCACTTATTTTTCAATCTAAATAAAAAAAACTGGTTATATTATTATTTTTAATAATTAAATATTTTATAAAGTTGTTGATAGTAAACTTATTACACCGTCATCTCAAGAATAGAAAAAGTATATCGTAAATCGTATCATTAAGTAAACTAATTACAAATCGGAAAATCGCATGTGATATGTTATTTTTAAAATCACATGTGATTTGTGAATGTTAGTACAAAATACGTAATGGGTTAAGTAGATGGATCTAGAGAGTTGTTGGACTAGGCCCAAGGATGAGATCTTGTAATAAATCAAGTAATGAGATGATTCCCTGCACAACGAGAGGTAAA
>BQNB010012918.1:15000-78183 GCA_026074375.1 Tanacetum coccineum
TAGCTAGTTTTTAGTATAATCTGAATCTGTTTAGTTTTTTTGAGTTTTCATTTTAGCTTTTTCTAGCTGAAATTTAGGGTTTAAAATAGATTTTTTTTCCAAACAAAACTCAGCACATACTGATCTCAATCAGTATGTACTGACTTTTTTTTTCAAGTCCTTTTATTAGCTTATTTTCTAAACCAGACTTCTTAATTCTAGTTCTTATGTCTTTATTAGATAGCATACTTTATCTGTCTTAGCTTATTTTTTACATCTAGTAATCATTTTCCTAGCTTAATTTAGGTTTGCACTAGCTTGCTTTATCTTTTCATAAAAACCAAAAAAATAGATAATCAGCATAAATAGCTTTTTCAATTGGCCTTTTCTTTGCTTATTTGATTTTCAAAATAATTTTTGATTGGTGATTTAAGTAGTTTTTAGCTTAAACTTTTAAGATTTTCAAGTCAATAAGCCATAAGGTTCCATCTTCTTGCTGAAAAATAAGCTCAAAAGTGCTTAGTTGGTCTGTTTGGTTGGCAGTTTTGACTAAACTGTTGATTTGTTTTTTTTTTTGCCTTCCTGCTTATTTGGTTTTGCTTATTTCAATTCTTAGTTGCTTATAAGGTCTAGGGCTAAGATTGTTTTCAGCTTATTTGCTTTTTTTCTTGTCTTTTTGAGTGTTAAAATGACAAAACAGATTTGCTTATTAAACCTTTGTTAAAATTGTCACACTTAGGCTAGTTTATTCTAGCTTATTAATTGGTTTTCAGAAAAAGTTGTTTTTACAAAAAGTGCTTATTATAAGATGTTTAATAAGATTGTTTCAAAAAGTTTTGCAAAAATAAAAAAAAGGGAATTAGGGAAGTCTTGGGTGAGCAAGACTCGAAACCAAGACCTCAAACCTAACTCAACCCTCTTTTATACCACACACCAACACCAACTGCGCCCTTGGGACTTTTACGTCCAAGGGTGCAACCAAAATAAATTTAACCTTTTTTTGGTCTATTTTCATAAATAGCACTTCGAGTGCTTATCTGAATTTTTATGGCTTATTCGTTTAAGCTTATTTCGAGTTTTAAATTTTCCTGCACTCTTTTCATCATAAGCTATTTTTAGTATTTTTCTTAGATTCTTAGTTTTAAGTTTAGTATTTTTCGTGCATTTATTTAGATTAAAAACTTTAAAAAATCATAATAAATAAATTAAAAATCAAAAAAATATAATTCTTTTTCTGAAAATTATTTTTAGTCATTTAGGATTTATTAAAATTAAATTTACGTTCGTAGGACTTAAATTTGATGTACTTGCTTAAATGTCGCGTTTTTAATTCCCGTTTACGTTTTTATGCTTACGTGTTTAATTGTCGTTACTTGCTTACTTGTTTTCGTGCATTTATTTACTTGTCATTTACATTTAGTATGATTTAGTAATCCAAATCAAAAAATCTTTTAAACCATTCAAATCACGCGATCACGAACCTAACCGATTCTCAATTCACGCTTCGCCGAGGAAGAACGACCCGTGAGGTTTTTAGAAATAACTTTGGTTAAAAGTTTGAATTTCTAGAACCCGACGAAAATACTACTATACTATAATTGTTTACATCCTTATATACTCATATTATATATAGTATGTTTGGGCAAATCAATTTTTGGCGTCGCTGCCGGGGAGGTGTGTTACGATTATCGTGTTTCGTTCGAAGATTAGTGTTTTGAAGACTCTTCCTTGTGAAGTTATCGTTTTTAATTGTGAATATTTTCTTTTTATTATAAAACCATAAAAATCCAAAAATATTTTACTTTCTTATTATTTTCTTTTCTTATGTGTTATTTGAAAAATCTAAAAATATTCCTCTCTATCCTCTTATCCGTTTAATTCTTATTTTCTCAACCCTCTAATTTCGTTTAATTCTTTATTATGTCGTCATTCGAACAAAGCGAGTGTATGGGGTGTGGACAACCGTGTGTTGGCTTCTATTGTTATCTTTGTACGTGCCAGCAGTGTGGTTTCAGTCTTAATAATGGAACTTGTATGAACTGCACTTATGGAGATGGAAAGCCAGTCACTTGTTGCGAGTGTGAAAGCCCGTTAAATGGTGGATTTTGTTTGATTTGCGCTTCGAGAGCTGGAAATTCATCTGCTTGTGATCCAAATCCGAATTCGTACAACGATTCTCCGAACTTTTCCGACTACACTCCACAACCCCAGTACCAGACGTATTATTGTGAGTTATGTGGGAACAATGCTCATTATGGTTACGATTGTCCACCTCAAAGTCCGTTTGTCTGCAATCAGGACCCGTGTTTCAATCAAAACTTTGATAATAATTTTCCACAAACTTCACCAAGTCTTCCACAACAATACCTTTGTTGTGAGAACTGTGGGGGTCCTCATGAAAGTTTTCAGTGTCAACCGATGAACCAAAATTTCTATAATTCTAATTCTTCCGGATTTGACCAATTACAACCCCCGCAGTATCCCGTCATTCATAATCCTCCTCAAGAAACGAGTGTGGAAATTTTGCAAGCCAAAGAAGACCTAATGAAATCGATACAAACCTTTTTAAAGAAGTTTAATCGTATATCTTTTGGAGAAACGCCGAAGGTTTTATTGCTAGCTTGGGAGAAATTTTTTGAAATTCAGCATGCTAAACCAGAGGATATACAAGAATTGCTTCATAAACTTCTTAAAGATTTGCAAATTATAAGGGAGGAGCTAGCTGAATATATTAATTATCCGAGTTAGAATTGTCCTACCTTCTACGACGATGATGATGAGGAGTACACTATTCAATATAGGGAATATTTAGAGAATTCGTCTAAAGCAATCGCACCCGTCTTACCAATCGAGGAACCCGATAACTCTCTTAGTATGGGGGATGAGCATCTCAGCACTATTCCAGAAACGGAATCAGACGAAGTAATAAAGTCTAGAGTTGAGAACCTCGTCCCAATCCCAAGTGAGTCCAAGGGTACTTCTGACGATACGTGTGATGTGCCTTTTTGTGATAATTCTCCTCCTCTTGATGTTTTAAACAATCACTTTAAGATTTTCTCCGATTTTAACAATGATTGTACTTCGAGTGATAACGATTCTTTTGAGGACATTGATTACGTTGAGGCATCACCTCCCGAGGACTCTCTCATAATGGGGAATGAGGAACTTAACACTAATCCTGAAAAGGAATCGGATGAATTCATAAAGTCTAGTGTTAAGGACCTTGTTCCAATCCCAAGTGAGTCCGAGGATATATCCGGAAGTGATAATGAGAGCGTTTTACCTTTGTGTGAAGATTTATCTCCCATTAACGTTTTTGAGGAAAAATCCGTGACTTTCTCTAACCCTCTTTTCGATTTAAATGACGATTTTACCTCCAGTGATAACGAGTCACTATTCGATGAGGACGTTCCGGAAGATAATGTTAAAATTTACTCAAACCCTTCTTTCGAATTCGATGACGAATATATCTCTAGTGACGTAAATCCTCTTTTTGATGAGGTGTTAGAGAACATCGAGAGTAAGGACTCTTATGTCTCTAACCTTGATGAGCCGGCTTTGTTAGTCACACCTCTTTCCGATTTTAATGAGGATGAATGTTTCGACCCAGGAGGTGAAATTGATGAAATCAATAAATTTCTAGATATGGATATCTCTACGAAAATTAAAGATGGTTATTACGATTCGGAGGGAGATACTCTATCTTGAGAGTTTGCTTAATGATAATACTACCCTTAGTCTCCCTCCGAAGTTATTTTTAGATCATGACCCGAGAAGTTTAAGTGATAGTAATGATTTGAAGAGTATTGTCAAAATTTTCGACCCCCGAATTCATGAGAAATTTTTTTCTCCTACATATGTGAGCTTAACCTTTGAGGATCGCCATTATCTTTCCTTTACATATGTTATCCGAATTTTTCTTTCTTATTTCACTTATCCGGTAGTTTCTCCGTTTCTTCTCTCCTCCGGGAGTGAGGATACTATTTTTGACCCCGGCATCTCTGTTTTTTATTTTTCTCTTAAGCCGGTGGCATTTGAATTTTCGATGGAAGTTTGCTCTTCCACTTGTTTCGTCCCTAATATCACGATGATATCGGGAGAGTCAAGCTAGAGACTCGCACAAAAACAAGCGCTTAGTGGGAGGCAACCCATGCTTATCTTTCTATATTTTCTTTTTCTATTTATTAATAAGTGTGATGTGAGGAGGCTCGCTTCTTCCTTTCTCGTGTTTCGTGTTTTTTGGTTTGTGATGTTTGTCCAGGATTGCCCGGATTTTAAAGGCTCTCGTGCTCGGTGTTTTGTCCATCGTTTACTCGATCTTCAATTCCTTAGCATGCTTATATTGGGAATCCGATATCCTAAATCTTATCGACTAACGTTTATCTATTAGCATACTTAATAAACGGCTTTAGATTTGAGTAGAGACCCCTTTTATATCAAGATTATGCATTGAAATCAGTATGGGGGCATCAATCTCACATTGAGGACAATGTGTAGTTTTAGTATGGGGGGGGGGGGAATCTATCGATTTGATTATATCTGCAACCGTTTTTCTCACGTAACCCGTTTTTCCACAAAAAATATGTGATTTATGTGAAAATAACAAAATTTAAAAAAATTTGTGCATGATAAAATGAAAAAAAGTAATAAATGTTGGAATAAAGTGATGAAATAAGTGTTGTAACACAAATAAAGGTGAGAACGAGAAATAAATTTTAATTCGACCGGTTATATACCTTAGCTTTTTCCTTAACATATTTAAATCGAGTTTGTTGTTAGTCTTATGTAGGCTTATCCATTATGCCGAACTCGATTTATTAGAATTAAGATTGTTGCTAGTCTATGTGACTTGTTAAAGTGCCGATCTTAATTCATTAGGCTAAGCATTTGCAAGTCTCTTTTTTAGAGATTTTAAATTGCGCAGAACAAGAAATGATAGAGTCGATTATAAGTCATGATATTAAACGTGGAATAATTGGTTTTCTTTCAAGCTCATAAGTATTAATTGTGGCTTTTTCTCCTATTAGTTTGTCTCACTTATATATTAATAATGTTTAATAAATAAGGTTGTCCGGTTCAACTTAATATTTAGTGAATTCCTACTAGCTTGGAAGACGATGCCAATAAAATAGGTACACATCGGGATTCAGAATTTGGCATACTATATATATCATATAAATAATTGCTTTGCTTACACCTTAAAAAGCCTTTGGGTATATGGTGTAAGTAGAGTTAATCATGAGATTACTTATGCCTTAAAGAGCCTAAGGGTATATGGCGTAAGTAATTAAATTGTTCATACCTTAAAGAGCCTTAGGGTATATGGTGTGAATGATTGAATCATGTTTAATAAATGATTTGTTTGTACCTTAAAGAGCCTAAGGGTATATGACAAAAATAAAATCTTGAGATACAAAAGTTAGGAATAAGGGAGGAGAAGTAATACACATTTAGTATTTATGAGTAGTATTAGTATCATGACTTATATTTGACAATGATTTTGTTTTTAAGCTTAGTATGGAAAAGTGAAAGTTGGGGACGATGAATTTATTTTGCTTATTTCATGATCCTAAGTATTATCCAGAATAATAAAAGCACAATGTTATGAAGTGTTGAGATATGAAAAGTTATGAAAAAGCATAAAAAAAATAGAAAAAATGTTGAAAATGGAAAAACAGGGCTTTTCAGAGCTAATGTTTCTTTAATCCTTTAAGATGAATACTTAGCTACTTTTTGAGGTAATTAATCAAGGGAGTATGATTCTTAGTTTTCTAAAGAGTTATTTATAATATTGCGTGAGGACACGACAATACCTTAGTATGTGGGAATTTGGTAGGTGCTATTTTACACATACCTTTTACCTTGAAAAACAAACCCAAAGGACCAAAAACATAATGAAAAATGCATATATATGTTTGTTTTTGTGTTTGTATATGCGCAGGTACGATTTGTGTCTTGTAGGTACGAATATTTATCAAAAGGGACAAAAACGAAGCAAAAACGGACAAAACATGAGCACGGGACTGGAAAGAGGACGAAAAAGCGAGGCCGAAGGCGTACCCATATCTCCACGAGATCCCAACCGGGCCCACTTTACTTGGTCCGGGTTAGCCGAAGCCCTATAATATAGTTAAACCATACCTTTATAAAATGCCAAAACTCCTTTTTGTTAATAATCTCGTGGACTTTTCATATTAAATAATCACAGACCTATTCTTAGCTTGATGAGGCAAACCCAAGTCAACACCATTCTTTTAAACTTGGTAATACATATAGAACGACGGTTCTCTAACATAAACTTTTCTATTAATCCTTACTTTTCCCTTCCCTGTTACCTCCATAGCTCATTCAGGGTAAATCCATAAAGTACATTTGTACCCTCTTCCTTCTAGTAATACATTCTCCTGTCACTCTGACCTCTACTAATGCCACGATGGCTGGCGTTCCTCAATGCATCTGATTGGAGGATTGGGACGTTGTAAGACAATCAACGATCAAGTCAATGACGTGGGCAGGGAAAACATTGTATGAAGGGCCATAGATTAGACAGTGGAGGAGGGTCGCTGGGAGCCCTTAGAAGCTTAGTTCCTCCCCTATATATAGCTTTGCACTCTTTCAAAGATTCATCATGTAGAGTAGGAGTAGTTTTAGAGTAGCTTTTTAGTAGTAGTAGCTTAATATAGTTTTAGTTTATCATTTTTAGCTTATTAATGTAACTTTCTTTTCAAAATGCTTGTACTCAGTTGATTAAATCAATAAAAGTTTGCTTTCATTTAGTTTAATTTGCAATTCATGTTTTTACTTTAATGAACTATGGTTTAAATAAGCTCTTTGATACTCAAATAAGCTAAATAAGCTGTCATAATAACTAATAAGCTAGTTTAATTAATCTGTTAAGCTCTAAAGCTTAACTGAGCTTATAGTTACTTAAAATCTATCCAAAAAATATCCTCAGCTTTATATTGAAGGGAAGCCAGATTTGGTGAGGCTTCCGAAGGGAAGCCAGATTTGGAAGGGCTTCCATGACCTTACTAGCTTATCTCTTATAAGCTAGAGCTCTGTAAGATAAGCTCTAAGAGCAGCTATAATCCTTGTTTGTGCAAAGGCTGTTGTAAGTTCTCATTTTCTTTTTTAAAGCTTAATTTTGCATTCTAGCTTAATTATGCTTATTATTGTTTAGATTAGCTTAATACTGCTTTTTATTATTGTTTGATGCTTATTTAGTTCAATTGTTAGTTTAAATTTTAGCTTACAAGTATTTGATATTAAACTGTCAAAATAATCCAAAAATAGAGCATAAGCTTAAAATTTATTGAAAAGTGTTATTTAATTGTTAAAAACTGCTTATTAGACTTATTCTAATCTTGTCAGTATCTGGTATTACTAATCCAAGCTTAAAATCAGCATTGTATAAGCTCAAAATGGATTTAAGGATGATAAAGGGGTGTTTGGCATTAGCAGTTCTAACCTAAGTTAGAACTGCTAGAAAGCTTTTAACCCTTAAGTCAAGTTTGATCATCCATTGTGAGGTTATAAGATCAGTTTTTTAAGTTTTGTATTAAGCTAAATCTGATTATTGATAAGATTTATTGGTTTAATGTTAGAATATGTGGTAAATTAGACTTAAATTCTAGCTTATTAGGTTGAGATTTTATTTGTGGCTTTTGGATTCATTTGCAGTCTTGTATAAGGGTCAAATGGTTTGGTTTAAAGTAGTATGAGTGCAAATTAGTTTGGGTCAAAACTGGCTGGTAATGGTCAGTTTGTAGACTGTTTTGAATCTTAATTTTAGGATAGCTTTAGTTGAACTTAGAATCTAAAATTAGTAGCATAGCTAGTTTTTAGTATAATCTGAATCTGTTTAGTTTTTTTGAGTTTTCATTTTAGCTTTTTCTAGCTGAAATTTAGGGTTTAAAATAGATTTTTTTTTCCAAACAAAACTCAGCACATACTGATCTCAATCAGTATGTACTGACTTTTTTTTTCAAGTCCTTTTATTAGCTTATTTTCTAAACCAGGCTTTTTAATTCTAGTTCTTATGTCTTTATTAGATATCATACTTTATCTGTCTTAGCTTATTTTTACATATAGTAATTAGTCCTTTAGAGTTTTGATAAAAAGTTGAAAAAACCAAAAATACTCAAACTGCATAAGCAGCTTTTTCAATTAGCATTTTCTTTGCTTATTTGATTCTCAAAATAATTTTTGATTGTTGATTTAAGTAGTCTTTAGCATAATCTTAAAAGTGGTATTAGTCATTAAGCCATAAGGTTCCATCTTCTTGCTTAAAATTAAGCTCAAAAGTGCCTTTTGGACTGTTTGGTTAACTGTTTTACCCCAAAGTGCTTATTAGCTTTTCCTAGTTTATGGCTTGTAGTTTTTGCTTAATTCTTGCTCAGACTTGCTTATTAGATTAGTTTTAAGGTGATTGTAGCTTATTTAACTCGGGCTTGGGCTTATTCAAGTTTTCTAGCTAACTTAGTTTAGTGAAAAAGCTTAAAATCCTTTTTATTGCAAACTGTGGTTTTTAAGCTTAAATTCTAGCTTATTAAGTGGTTTTCACAAAAAGTTTCTTTTACAAAAATTGCTAAGATTACGCTGTTTAATAAGTTTGTCCAAAAAGATTTGCAAAGTAAAAAAAGGCAAATTAGGGAAGTCTTGGGTGAGCAAGGCTCGAACCCAAGACCTCAACCCAACTCACCCTTTTAAACACACACACCACTACCGCTGTGCCCTTGGGACTTTTACGTCTAAGGGTGCATTCACAATATATTTAACACTTTTTTAGCCCTCTTTTAAAATAAGCACTTCGAGTGCTGTTTTGCTTTTTCATAGCTTATTGAGTTGAGCTTTTTAGTATTTCATAATTTTCCTGCACTCTTTACATATTAAGCAATTTTTAGTAATTTTCTAGGATTTTAAATTTGAACTTTAGTATTTTTCATGCATTTATTTCATTTAAAAACTTTAAAAAATAATAAAAAAATAAATAAAAATCAAAAAAATAAATTTCTTTTTCTGAAAATTTTCTTTTAATATTTAGAAGGTTTAGGAATTAAATTTACATTCATAGGGCTTAATTTTGAGATACTTGCTTATTTGTTGTGTTTTTATACATTCCCGTTAACGTTTTTGTGTTTGATTTCTTAATTGCTTAGTCATTTACTTTCCTTTGCATGTTTTATGTGTTTTTAGCTATAGAAATAGAAAACCAAATTAAAACCTTGAATTATTCAAATTCGCGATCACAAACTTGACCGACTTTCCATTCACACTTCGCCGAGGAAAAACGACCCGAGAGGTTTTAGGAATTGCTTTGGTCAAAAGCAAGTTTCTTTAATCTTTTGGAATACGTATACTACTATACTATAATTATATTTGCTTCTTAATTACACATACTTGTTTGTGTGTGTGGTTTGGAGCGGATCAGTTACCATTTGCCTTTTTGGCAACCCTAGTAATATCAAAAAACTCCTCCCTGAATTCATTCAATTTCTTGTTCAAAATAGGATTAGTACCCAGTGCTACATGATCGTCATCGGACGGTGTGATGTGAACTGTCTGAGGGGTCAAAGCTTGCATCACGCCATCTTGTAGAGGAATATCATAATCCTGTTCCTCTTCCTTTACAACTTTCTCCTTATCATGGGTTGGTCCTAGTGGCACATACGGTTGCACCGTTGGGTCAAGGTTAGGTAAAGTGTGTATGGTAGGTGTGAGTATTTACCTAAACCTATTTATTTTCTTAACTGTAATGTCCCAACCGTCATTCGTGTTCTCTTCATCCTCCTGGGATTTCATTTTATGAATTTCCTCAGGAATTCCCATCATGTATACAGTTTCGTGAGTTTTGTAAGGGTTGCCTATTCATCCCTTTAAATGTCCTAGAAACGGCGTTGGTGGTACATAAGTTTAAACAACTGGTAAGTTAAGAAGAACCGGATCCTTTATGGTTCCCTTACCCATTGTCGTTCTTGCCTTATATTTTTCACCTGTATTAGTGAGGACTATCTGGGTTAATTGATAAGCTTTTTCCTGCAGGTTCTTTGTTGTAGTTTTAAGTGCCCTTATGTTTGAGTTTGTATTTTCAATGAATTTCATAATAAACTCATCCTCCTCGGCCAATTTTTAATTGATTCTTCACAAAGCTTGATGATGGTTTCCTCCAAGAATCCCACATACTTTCTCTGCTCAACTTCCTTGTCCTCTTTTTTGAGAGGACACTCTTTGGTTAGATGTGCTCTTTTGAAACTTGCTTGAATGGCATCAACGTTATCCAAACTATTGTTGATTCTTCCCCTAGTGGTTGTTTCATCATACCAATCATGTAAATGTTATACCATGACTTGTATTGATTTAAGGGCTTGAGTTGGTGTCATCAAAGGAATGAATCCTCTAGATCGAGCATTCTGTAGATAGAGATGTCTAATCTAGTGTAGAAGATATGAACCTTCTGTTGGCTGTTCAGATCATGCTGTGGACATCTTTATAAAAGATCACTGCATCTTTTCCAAGCATGATATAATGTTTCATCCATCTCTTGTTTGACATTGCGGATTATATCTAATTTCTTGGCAGTTTTGAAAGATGGACAATATTGCCTGATGAATGCTTTCTCAAGAAAATCCCATGTAGTGACTAACCCTGCTGAAAGTTTGTTTATCCATCTCAAGGCCGACCCCTTGAGTGTAATAGGAAACACTCTAAGCATAACGGCATCGTGAGTGATGCTAGGGAAGTGAAAAAGATCTACAATCTCCAATACCCTCCACACATGTTCGTGTGCATCCTCATCATCGACACCTTTGAAGAGTTTGCATCTTAATTCCCTCATAAAGTTACTATTGATCTCGAACTCAACGTCATTGCAGATCTTGGGTTTCACCACCCATGATCTAATGTCGTATTAGACCCAAGCTAGGTATTGCTCCAAGGTGAGCGTGTTGATATCAACATCATCTTCCATATTTAAAAATTAACAATAAAAACTAGCAGAACATACTTACAAAAGAATTCAGAAAATAAAATATAAATACAAAAATTCAAATTATAACTAATTTTAGCTGCTAGGCAGCGGCGCCAAAAACTTGATGCGTAAATTGTTTTAAATAAATATATGCCAAGTTTTAAATTTATAAAACTCGTCTACCAATACACGCACTAACGGGTAGAGAACCCGGTCGTTTATAGTGCAGTAGATTGGTAAATCCGAGGTCTTCCCATGAGCTAAGGTTTACTAGTTCTAATTTGATTATGTCAATTGAAATTTTTTTAAAGTTGATTTTAATAACTACATGAAAGTAAATGCAATAAAGTAAATTGATAGAAGTATTCATGGAGAAAAGCGTGTTAGCCTAACCATTTCGTTACTAATGATATGATTACATTTTCCTGTGTAATGTTCAATTATAAGTTCTATTAGTGGTTCTAATATCGACAGACCCGAATTGGAATTTGAGGTATGTCCTATAATTACTCTGCGATCCCACATTCTTCTACGATCACACGAGCAGGGCATCCAAGTTTGTAGTGGTTAATTCCTAACTACCCTTAAGACCAATCTATAATCTAAACCGATTATTAACCCCCTCTGAAAGAGTTCTTATGCTTTTTAAGTATTTAATATGGCAAAGGCGGTAATTTGGTTAATTCCTACACTAGGTATAGGTGTCAAGCTACCCTAGTACCCCGCTAATTCCACGTTCAACATGGCAAGTCTAATATTAGGATTAACAAGATCTAAGCTATCCTCTATACTACCAAAACACAAGGATTAATGAAAGGATATAAGGATATCTAACAGAACCATTACTGAACAGGAAATAATAATCATATCAATAGCAATATTTAAAGGTTAGGCAAGCAACTTAGAGTGCCTTAGTCCCGCTCATGGTAACTGAAATGCAAGTATTAATGAATGTAATCTTGGATATGATAATCCTACATTGTTCTTACAGTTGATATGTTATGAAGGATTACATTACAAGTATTAAGCACAAGGGACTTCTCCCTTAGACCTTTAGCCTACACACAAATATCTTTAACCACAATAATTGAAAGGCTTCGGACCTTAGGGGGTTTTGTTCAACTCTTGGACACGGTATTGTTGTGATGTTTTGTGGAAGTGAAGTGATGCTGAATGAGCCGGATGAGGGATCTATTTATATAAATCAAAACTGTTACGGCGTAACCTTTATGAGATGTTACACCGTAACCTTGCTTACGTAGGCTTCCAATCTTCTAGGCTAAAATGATGTTACGGCGTAACCTTGTCGCCTATGTTATGTCGTAACGCTGACTCGGATAAGTCATCCCTTGTAAATTTGAATGTTGTGACTTAAAGAGAGAGAAGCTTTACGCCGTAAAAGGTGTGATGACTTGTTTTTTTCTTTAGAATATGTTACGGCGTAATCCCTTGGGGGTGTTAGGCCGTAAAATGTCTTGAACTCTTCACTTTAGTGTATTTCATGTCCAAATCCCACGTCTTTTGCTAAAATGCTTACTTGGTCCCTGAAAACTAAATATAAACAATTAAGTAACGTTTTTAGACATTTATACCATATTTATAAGCATTTTCATAGGGAATTTGATATTAAAATGTATTAACTATTTGATGTTATCAATGGGTTTATCCTAGTGCCTCTTACCATTTAGCAAATCCTAATCATATGAATGTAATCTCACAAAACCACACATGCACGATAAAATCCATGAACGCGACACATATGATTGCTAATTCCTTAACTCAATCAAGCTAAAGGTTAAAATTATCTTAACACCAAAGATGGGTGTTTTAATTCCTAAAGATCTAGGGCCGAACCTCACATGTTTTTGGTGGAATTTTTTTGAGTGGTAGGGTTTTTTGTGCTAGTCATATAACTCCTATCTATGAGACGCTATTAATACTAAGTTTTCATCGGTATGTGCCATAAAAAATTTTAAATTTGGGTCAAAATTACCATCTACGTTACGTTTCAGTATATTACTCATCTTTTTAAGGACAAAGCAAAGGCAAATGAAGAAACAGTTTCTAAGGCTGTATTTCCTCCCCCTAACATTGTCCCCAATGTTTTACAAGTACCCAAAAAATAAATAAAGGGAAAGTAAGAAAAAGCAAAAGAAACTAGTATTCCCCTGGTTTTGCTCAATGTTGGAGAAGAAACAAGATAAACCGGCTAAATCATCATCCAAGAAACATCCACATGAAAATCCTAAGAACTTATAACCTACAAATCAAAGACAAGAAACAACTATACCACGCGTAAAATTTGACGGGATAATGATATACAACGTTTTTTTAGGGTTTACACACTACGAAAACAATAAAGATAGGATGAATGTACTAATGTAATTGTGGTTTTCTGCAAGGATTAGGAAAATTAATATTTTTGGAAACTACACAAAATTAACTTTTCAAAAAATCAAGAAAATATGATGCGGGTTTTGTGAAGTCACAAAGAGTTTTACAACTCCCTAGGCAAAGTACCTAATCGTTCTAGTGTAGTATAACAAGGACTCGGGGGTTGTTATCGTTCTCTTGGGGAATAGCGTATGAAGGCTCAAACTAAACCTGACTAAGATCTAAGGGGTTAGGAGAAGATTATTTTTGTATTTTTATGTTTTATGAAAGCAAGTAAAATTCTGGTTTTAAGAGGTGGTTTTGGTTTTAACTAATTAAACTAAAATTAAATCTAAACTACTTTGATGGAACTCTTATGGGAAAACAAACGTATTTACTTAATCATACATTACTCCCTAGTTTTCTTCTCCCAATCATATTGTTTTGTCACACTTGTGATGATCTGTGTATGTATTTCCTATGTCATGAACATATTACATGAATCCGCTGTCTATGTAATATTCCGTTAAGGCAACACACAGGTTAGGTAGTATGAAGACTATTACAAGGCCCCTAAGAGTACATTACATGCATTAAAACACATAAGAGGGATAAAAATATTAGGCGTAAGGTAGTATGAAGATTGTTACAGATGATATCCTTTCTACACACTCGTGTTTCCCTAGACGTCGATGCTAATGTAATATTTTATAGCTAATTTTGTTGATCCCTACTTATGATCTATTCCTTAGCTTGTAAAGATTAAGTTACTTTGGATAAATAAAAAACAACTATGGTTGAAACTTTGTGAATACTAAAGAGTATGCGGAATCTACTCTTTAATACTTAGAAGAATGTTAATGAAACAATAAACTTTAAGAACAATGATATAACTGAAAAGCTTCAATATTATTATTATGAATAATACGAGTACTCTGTGAAGTACTAGGGTTTACAACCTTGAAGCTATATATCAAAATGTATATGACTATTGTGCATGCAAAAACATAACTTAGGATCTCCTTTTATACACTAAGGAGTCCTTTACAAGATAACTACAAATCTTCTATATTGTTAAACTTATACATATCTTTCTAACTGAATAGAATATACTCTGAATAAGTTAATACATATCACTTCACACGTCTTTATCCCTTTAGCAGTCTTTATTCAACAGTCTTAAGTCCTTCAGTAGTGTTAAGTTAGTACTGGCAGTACTAACTAGTTAGTACTGGAAGTTGTATCTTAAGCAGTACAAAGTCTTTGGCTTGGCAGTACTAAGGATAATAAGTTTGATTCCCAATAATCCTCCCCTAAACTTATGATTTACCTCCAAATCATCAAGTTTCTTGAATTAAAACCTTGTTTTCTGAGAGGATTCTTCCAAACACTTTATCTTCTTGGTCTTTCAACCTACATGAATATCTTCCTAAGAAGTTCTTTGGACATTTTATTATCTTGTTCCACCAAGAGTTTTGCATCTAACATTTGTGTAAGAACACCTTTTGACAAAGGATATTCCCTTTCAACTAGCATGTAGATATCCGTTCCATCCTTTGTAGATACATGATGCACTCCACATGTATCATACATTCTCCATAACTCATCATCAATATTAGGTTCAAATAGTCTCTTCAACTCTACCCAGATTTCTATTTCTTTATCTTCTGTTGGTTCTGTTGAGTTGAATCTTTCTTGAACAAGACTCCATAGTTTGACTAAATCATCCCTGTCAAAAGTCTTTAGCATATCTTTAAAAACTTGATATACCTCTGTATGATTACCAACCTGGATGATTTTCCAGTACATTCTTGATTCTTTAGTGTAAACCTCTTAGTCAATGATTGGATATTTGGTTTGCAGGGCTTCAATATTCATCCCTTCTTCTAGAACTATGATCATCAATTGCTGTAGCTCTTCTTGTGATAGTTCATCAGGTTCTTTATCTCTTAGTTCTTTAGCTTGTTGTGAGCTTTCACCAATCTTTTGTCTCTTAGAACTTTCTTGACCAAGTTCTTCTTCTGCATCCCTTTTTAAACTTCCAGCTGCTATCTTAGGAACTGTTCTGTCAACATCACTCTCCATTAGAGTAAAAGTGTTTACCCTTTTCATTGTTTCTTCAAACAAACTCTTGATCTCATCAAATGAATATCCTCTCAACTGCTGTAGTGTATAACTTCCCATATGCTTGATATAGTTAGACATATAAGTTCTCTGTTAAGCCTATATAGGTGGCTTATTCCTTCTTTATTCAGCTCTTTGTTGGGCAAAATGTCTCTTTCTCTGATTGATAAGTTCTACAAGCAGTCTTGCTTTTTTAGCTTTAGAGTATTTTTCTCTTTCTTCTGCTTGTAACCTCTGTGCTAACTCTTCATCATCTTTAATTCTAGCTTGTATGTCTTCCCATTCTTCAATATTGAAAGAGCTAGCTGCTTCATGTGCCCTGGCAATCCTCTGCCTCTCTTCTTTATCAAGTTGTTCTTGCAATCTTAGAGCTGCTTCATAACCAAGTCTTTCTTGTTCTTGTTGCAACTTTGTCTTGGTCTGGATAGTCTCAGCTTCCTCTATTATAGCTTTACCCTTGTATTTGGCTGAACTAGCACTGGCAGTACTAACTGAAGCACCAAAAGTGGAAACTGGCTCAGTAGTACTAACTTCTTTTTAGCAGTCTAAACTTCTTCAGCAGTAGTGAACTCAAAATTAGACTCCATATCATGCTCATGCCTCCCTTGAACCTCTACATCATGTTGTACCAAAGAAATATCAGGATCTTGATCAATTTCAACTATCTTCCTCCCCTGTTTAGAAGGATCCTCCAAATCTTCTTCATCATCAGATACAACAAGTCTGGCCTTCCTTTCTGGCTATTCTCCTAGAGGTTGATGAAATTGGTGGTTGTGAGGTTGGTGGAGCACTGGTAGGTGTGTGATGGGACTCAACTAGGTGTGTTGATCCTTCATCCTGAACAACTGGGCCCTGAACAAGCATTGTTGGAAACAATGGAATGTCCACCCCAGTATAACCCTTAGAAACCCTCCTCATATTGCTAAAAAGTTTTTGTGTATGGGTAGGATCAATATAAGTTCTTTTGTGAGGTAGAAGCAGTCTCTTGTGCTTGTTCAAAAATACTTGAATAAACCTTAGATACATTAAAAATTTATGTTTACTATCCAAGTTTTTCACCATTCCATCAAAAATTAGTTTAGAAAAATTAAACTTCATATTATTGGCCAATCAAATAATAGTATTTGCTATATTGCTACTGAATTGTTCCCAAGCAGTTTTCTTAGAACTTAAACAATGAAGGATAGTATGGATCAAAAATCTCCATTAAGGGGAAAAGTGTCCCTTTTGAAAGGTCAATTTGTCAGAATTGGACACATACCCCATAAGAGCAAGTTGTTTAAAAATTTAAGTAGTAGGCAAATTACTAATACCATCAGAATCTTCTAACTTGAGATGCCTCCTAATAGATACCTCAGAAACAGTCTTAACTTTCCCATCTATTGTAGCAGTTATTTCCATGTCTTCATTATCAAGTGTGCTTGCAGTAGCAGTTTGCCAAAACTATTAAATAAGAGAAACATAGATAGTGGGATTTTCAGTAAGAGCATACCGAATGTGACTTGTATTGAGAAAATCCACTCTTTGATGAAATCCTTCACTGCCCTCTGTTTTCTTTAAGTAAGCAACCATGTTGTGTGTGTCACAGAACTTCAAATTCACCATTGTTGATTAAGAAAAGATTGATTGAGGTCTGGGATAGGTTCGTTTATGAGAGTATGTGTGTTTGGCAAAGTCAATTGAGATTATATAGGGAGCACTTACGGTTTTGATTTGACCGACATAATATAATTGGATGTTTATTGTGAATAAATCTTATGAGTTAAAGAAAGTTCATGAACTATCCCATTTAAGGAAACCTATAAGTGAAGTAGTTTGCAGAAATATCTCAACGGCTATATTTAATTGAGAAAATCTGTTATTCCCAAACAGTACTAACGATAGTCTAGCAGTACTAATTTTAGCCTAACAGTACTAAGTAAAGCCCAGCAGTACTAAGTAATGTCCAGCAGTACTAAGTAATGCCCAGCAGTAATAAGTAATGCACTAGCAGTACTAACTTTGGAGTTACCAGATTTAACCTCAATTTCGTTCCAAAAGGCATTTCCATCATCAATTTTGATTCTCACAAGCTCTCTTTCTATTTTTATTCTCACTATATCTCTCAATTCTTTTTCTCGCTGAATCACTCTGTATGTCTTTATATCACACATATCTCTTTCTGTTTTTCATTCTCATAAATTTCTCTTATTTCTTTTAGCTCACAGAGTCACTCTTTCTATTTTTATGTCACACATCTCTCTTTTTGTTTTTCATTCTTACCAATTTCTCTCATTTCTTTTAGCTCACAGAGTCACTCTTTTTATTTTTGTTTCACACATCTCTCAATCTGTTTTTCATTCTCACCAATTTCTCTCATTTCTTTTAGCTCACAGAGTCACTCTTTCTATTTTTGTTTCACATATCTCTCTTTCTATTTTTCAGCTCACTATTTCTCTCATTTCTCATAATTTTAATTATAATAAACAGTAGTAAGTATAACTAATAGCATTAACATAGCAGTATTAAGTATAACTAGCAGCACTAATTATACTTACCAGTAGAAAGTTAGGCCAACAACACTAACTTAAATGTCATCATTAGCTGCTGTTTCATTCCATTTCAAGCATCATTTGTGCATAAACTGCTGCATATAAACGCAATTACCCTCCCCTCAATAAATACTTCAGAGGTTAGACATTCCTATACTTGCAATCAGATTTTGAAATCTGCCAACATCAAATGCTTTTGTGAGTAAATCTGCAACATTCTGATCTGTGTGAATCTTTATCATCTAAATAAGCTTATTCTCATTGGAATCTCTGATAAAGTGATGTTTAATCTCAATGTGCTTAGTCTTTGAGTGAAACACTAGATTCTTAACAATGCAGATGATGCTTTCATTGTCAATGAAAATCTTGGTATTCATGAAGTTGTAACCATAATCCAACATTTGATTTTGAATCCAGAGTACTTGTCCATAGCAACTAGCAGTAGCTACATACTCTTCTTCAATAGCAGAGTTGGCAACTATAGTTTGCTTCTTGCATTGCCATGAAATCAATCTGCTTCTAAGAAATTAACAACCTCCTACTATGGATTTCTTATCTAAACTTGCAACTATAGTCACTGTCAGTATAAGCTTCTAAGTTAAATGGTGAGTCCTTAGAATACCAAAGGCCTAATTTAGGTTGACCTTTCAAGTATCTAAAGATTCTTTTCACAGCATGAAGATGTGAAACTTTAGGTGTGACTTGAAATCTTGAATAAGCACATACATCAAACATTATATCAGGCCTTGAAGCTGTTAGGTACATCAATGATCCAATCACTGATCTATATAAGTAAACATCAACATCTCCAGCTTTTGCATCTTTGAGCAATGGCTTTGAAGTCTCCATGGGTGTGCTTGTTGTCTTCACAGTTGAAAAACCAAACTTCTTCAAGATTTCATCCACATACTTGCCTTGACTAATGAAAATCCCATCATCTTTCTGTGTCACTTGTAGTCCTAAGAAGAAAGTTAGCTCACCCATAGAACTCATCTGGAACTTCTTGTACATCAATGTCTCAAACTCAATGCATAACTTCTTTTTAGTAGATCCAAAAATGATATCATCAACATATACTTGAACTAGTAGAATATCACTTTTGACTCTTTTAGTGAACAAAGTCTTATCTATCTGACCTCTCTGAAATCCATTGTCCAATTAATAGGTAGATAAAGTCTCATACTAAGCTCTAGGAGCTTGATGTAGACCTTATAATGCCTTTTCTACCTTATAAACTTTATTAGGGAACTCTGGATCTTCAAACCCTAGAGGTTGACAGACATAAACTTCTTCTTCAATTTTTCCATACAAAAATGCACTCTTTACATCCATTTGGTACACAACAAAGTCTTTGAATGAGGCATAGGCTAAGAATAACCTAATTGCTTCAATCCTAGCAACTGGAGCAAAAACCTCATCATAATCTATTCCTTCTTCTTGAGTGTAACCCTGTGTAACCAGCCTTGCCTTGTTTCTAATTACAATACCTCTTTCATCTTTCTTGTTCCTGTAGACCTATTTTGTTCCAATGGCCCTCTTACCATACGGTAAATCAACCAAAGTCCAAACCTTCTGTAATTTAAACTATAGAAGCTCATCCTGCATTGCTTCTATCCAGCTTGGATCTATCAAAGCTTGAATCACCTTCTTGGGTTCTACTTGTGATAGAAAATAAGCAAATAAACAAGTATGAAGGTCTTTATGAGTTTTCCCTTCATAAACAACACTAATAAACCCTTGTTCATTTGTAGTCTTTGTCATTCTCCTTGTCAATTTGTCAATTCACCAGTATGATCGTCTAACAATCACATGACCTCCATGTGAATGATATTTTTGGATTCATTGTATCTTGGGTATTGGGATTCTAGTTATAGTGGTAGTAATGTTGCTCATATTAATTCTTATTTCAATCACAAAGAAATCAGCATGTGTCGATTCTAGTGGAGCAGTAGTAACTGTTGGACTCACAAAATATTAATAGTTTTAACTAACTAGTATTAACATTATTACCTGGACAGTATTAATACTTGGCATAGCAGTATTAACTTCTTCGAAGTACTGTTTTAGACATCTCTTGATCATCTTTTCTAGCTTTCATGGGACTTACACCTTCATCATCCTTCTTTCCAGCATCACTCAGAGTTGTGGTTCATCATTGCATAGCTTTCTTTCAAAGAAGAATCAAATAGTACATACCATCTTTCCATTGTGGCATCAATAATGAAGTCTTGGCTAGATCCTGTCTCCTGCTTAGAATGACCTGCACCAATACTTTACTTTTGTACTAAAAGATCAATTAGAGTTCTGTGCCTGACAAACAACTGGCACCATATTTCATTTATTTTGTTGTACATCAATATCAAATTGCCACTTTGTCCTCACTGGCAATAATAGGCTTATCCGTCCAGATCTAATATGCATTTTTCTCTTACTTTTCCTAGTTATAATGTTGTATACCCTAAAAGCTTTACTATTCAATAGTTTCCAACATTGGAATCCTTCATCGGATTTTCATCAAACTTTATCCTAAATAGTCTAGTATTAAGACTGGTAACATGACACCCAAATGGTTCAATAAAGTTAGAGCAGGAGTTTCTACTTCTACAAACAGTTCTAAGGGGTCTAATTGTGTGGCTTAAATATAATACCATTATTCTGCACATAGCAAGCAGTATTAACTGCTTTAGCCCATAATGTAGTAGGTAACTTAGAGTCAACTAACATGGTTCTAGCAGCCTCAATTAGTGTTCTATTTCTCCTCTTAACGACACCATTTTGCTAAGGAGTTCTAGCTACACTAAATTACCTCTTAATGCCTTTCTATTTACAAAACTCACTCATAACTCTATTCTTGAACTCTGTTCCATTGTCACATCTGATAATCTTTACTTTCTTATCAACTAGATTTTCTATCATAGTTATAAAGTTCTTAAGAATGCTACTAGTCTCATCCTTAGATGCTAAAAAGAAAACCCACATAAATCTGCTATAATCATCAATGACAACTAGACAATATTTCTTATTCATTAAGCTGCTCACAAAAGTTGGACCAAACAAGTCCATATGCAACATGAATAAAGGTTGAGTAATAGAGTTCTGAATCTTGGACTTACAAGAGGCTTTGTGTTGCTTTCCCTTAAGGCAAGCAACATAAGTTTGGTCATTTTCAAAATGTTTTGAAGGTACACCTCTCACAAGATTTTCCTTAACAAGTTTATTAATGGTTTTAAAATTTACATGACCTAGCCTCCTATGCTATTGATTCATCAAGTGTGGCCTTTGCAACAAGACAAGTTAAACTCTCTTTAGAAATAATATTCTTCATATCAACACTGTACATATTGTTCTTTCTAGGAACTTTAAGTAAAACCTGACTTTCATCAGCTAACTTAAAGTCAAAAGACAAAACAAAACATCCAGTGTCAGTAAAAAGAACACTATTCTTTTTGTCACACATCTGTGAAACACTAAAAAGGTTAAATTGTAACTCCTTGACAAAGTACACATCATCAAAATCAAGCTTACCAATTTTAAGAGTTCCTTTACCAGTAATTTTCCCTCCTTTGGCTCCTCCCCCAAAGGTAACATATCGTCCATCAAATTCCTTGAAGTTTGAGAGGTAGGACATGTTCCCTGTCATGTGCCTTGAGCATCTACTGTCAACATAGCCTTGATCTTCTTTTTGTGGATGCCCTGCACATAAAAATAAGGAAATTAGTTTCCTTTAGGGACCCAAGCCATCACTAACTTAGATCTGCCTCGTGCATCAACATAGTCATGTTTCTTCAAAGTAATTGATGCACTATTAAGTTTGGTATGTCTCCAAACCTAATATGCTGAGGCCTTAATAGCATTAACCTAATTTTCCCTCACAGCATTAACTACTACTGGATTTGGCCTAGTAGTATTAACTGCTTTTGTCCTAGGAGTATAAAATTTTCCCTTAGCAGTATTAACTTTTTGGCTAGACTTTTTGTTAGTTAATGCTGTTTTTATTTGATAGGGCCTCTTTACAGTTGATTATGCTGATTTAGAAAAATGTGACATTGGTCTAGCACTATAAACTATAGTTTTGGGATGAACAGTATTAATAGGGCTAGCAGTATTAAGTGATCTTAGGCCAGTTTTTATTAAAACTGCTCTTGGAACCATGTTCCTTTGAGCACTAGGGTGAGTCTTTTTAGCAAAATAATTGTAATTCACCCTTGTATAATTATTCCCAGATACCAACCTTTCCCTTTTATGGTAATTGCAGTTAGCCTGCACATGGTCAAAACTTCCACAAACAAAACAAGCTTTATTATACATCATAAAGTCACTTCCTAGCTGTTGGGACTTTAGATTATTCCAGTTTCTTTGATTTCCCCTAAGACTTTGTGACCTATACATTTTAGCATACTTAACTGGTTTCCTAACTGGTTTTTCTTGTTGTTTAGGTCTAACAAATTTCATCTTAGCAACAGTAGGAAAAATAGTTTTCTTCTCTAACTTATCATCTGACACCAACTATTGGGGCACCAGGAGATTCCTTAACCTTATTAGAAGTATCTTCATAAACACTTTTATTAGGATTAGGTCCATAACCTTCAAACTCAGGCTGTTGGAACTCCTCTAGACTAGAGTAGGAAAAATCAAGATTTAGGGGTGAAAATAGCCTGTAGGAGGAGGTGGAACAGCATTATAGCTTACAAACCCCAGACCATTTCTACTTTTATCAGGTATCTGACTCCCTATTAATTTGTCTAGACTCTTAGAAGCATTATCAAAATTTTCAATTTTAAGTTGATTGCTTTCTTTTTCTTGCTTAAGCTTTTTTAACTCACTTTTAAGCATACTAATTTTTGAGTCTTTATATGATATATCTCTTTTAAGACAGCAAGTTGCTCACAAAAAATAACCTCATTCTTTTTATGAAAGACAAGTTGCTCTTCTTCAGATGCTAACCCTCTTTTATAATTTGCTAAATTAAACTTAGATTTGTTAAACTCTATTCTTAAATCATCAAGTTAAGTTTTAAGAGTTTCAAAGCTTTTTAGACAAATTTTTGAACAAGTTTTGTCATTATGTACCTTAGAGTCTAAAAAAGCCATAAGAGCCATGTTTGTGGGGACTTCATCATCTGCCATATAGCTCAAGTCAAAACCAGCTCCATCAATAGCCAACATGGCTTTGGAAGAAGTTTCTTCCACATTTACAGTCCTTCTAGAGCTGTCTTGATTCCTATTCCTGCTATCTTGGTTTCTAGGTCATCTGCATTCCCTTGCAAAGTCTCCCATCTTGTGATAGTTGAAACACTCCACCTTGGACTTGTCATGTCCAGCTGTGCCACTCCCATTAATAGTGATCTTTCTACCAGTTTTCTGGAAAAACCTTCTTGTTCTCATGCTCAGCAATGCTAACTGCCATTTAAAATCCATCTCTTTTATGTCATATTCATGGATTTATTCAAGGTCCTCAGATACAAGTTGAGACCCGTTTGGTTGACTGGCTAAAAATGCATAAACAATGTCATCACTTAAGTTAGCAGTACAAACTTGAGTACTAGCAGTGCTAACTTGAGTGCTAGCAGGACTGACTTGAGTGTTAGCAGTACTAACTCCATAAGCAGTATTAACTTCATTAGTACTGCTAGGGGATGACATAAATGCCATATTCTGAGAACTTGAGCTTGAGCTTAAGCTTGCAGTTCCTTTAACCTCTTGTTCAACAATCTTGAAATTGTTGTAGAGATCATCAAAGCTTGTTAGGAAAATATTGTAAACAGACTTAATATTGTTAGTATTAAAGTTAAGTCTGTTAGTTATAGTTAGTACTGATAGCTGAATAGTTAGTACTGTTAGTATAGAAGTTAAGTCTGGTAGAGCAAGTTAAGTCTGCCAGCATTAACTTAAGTGTGACAGTATTAAAGTTAATACTGTTTGACCAGACAGTTAAGTCTGTTGTAATTATTTTCAGAAGAGTCTTCTGAGTCTTCTTTGTGGCTTCATTACCACCAAATCTTGTTTGTATAGCACAACAAGGTTCTTTGACATCCTATTATAATGATTAATGTTATTAGATGTTCGTTAGGTAGTGCCCATCAGTAACATACTTCTTGCCTTCTCACATCATTCTTCTTTTGAGCCTTTTCTTCAGTAGTTACAGGACCTGGTATTAGTGAAGTTGAGGTACCATCAGCATTTGTTGTTGTTTGAGCTACTGGTTTGAATGAGTTTCCATTCTCTATGACATCCCATAGAGCATAGTCTTGTACTTAAAAGAATTGCTCAATCCTTAGCCTCCACATATCATATTCACCCTGTTTGAGAATGGGAAACTTTGCAGTAGTATTGTGATTTGAGCAGTTCCTAGATCCATCTCTTCCTTGTGAGTAAATAGTTCTTCTTGTTAGTTTCTTCTAGATCAAAATTTCAGAAGACAAGCTCTGATACCACTTGTTGATCCCTACTTATGATCTATTCCTTAGCTTGTAAAGATTAAGTTACTTTGGATAAATCCAAAACAACTATGGTTGAAACTTTGTGAATACTAAAGAGTATGCAGAATCTACTCTTTAATACTTAGAAGAATGTTAATGAAATAGTAAACTTTAAGAACAATGATATAACTGAAAATCTTTAATATTATTATTATGAATAATACGAGTACTTTGTGTAGTACTAGGGTTTACAACCTTGAAGCTATATATCAAAATGTATATGACTATTATGCATGCAAAACCATAACCTAGGATCTCCTTTTATACACTATGGAGTCCTTTACAAGATAACTACAAATCTTATATATTGTTAAACTTATACATATCTTTCTGACTAAATAGAATACACTCTGAATAAGTCAATACATATTCACACGTCTTTATCCCTTTAGAAGTCTTCATTCAGCAGTCTTAAGTCCTTCAGTAGTGTTAAGTTAGTACTGGCAGTGCTAACTTACTTCTAGCAGTACTAACTAGTTAGTACTGGTAGTTGTATCTTAAGCAGTACAAAGTCTTTGGCTTGGCAGTACTAAAGATAATTAGTTTAATTCCCAACAAGTTTTCTAGAGCCTAACACACACATTCATCATAAGAAGCAATAATAAAAGGATCTACAAACTAAGTTTCATGCAGTCATAAGTAAATACTAATTGAACTAGCCTAGCATGTTAAAGATAAGAGAAGAACATAAATTAATCAGACACCACATAGACATATTAAAAGATTAAAGGATAAATGACTTCACTTGATTAAACATGAGTTAAAGGGTCATACAAGAGGGTTTTTAGGCCCTAAAATCGACCCTAAAAGCTGCTACACTAAAACCATAATAGTATTAATTGTCTCCCAAAAGTTGCACACTAAAACCCTAAAAACGAGTTTGCATATATAGGAAATAGGCCGCAACGGCGTCGCAAGAATCCTGATGTCATCGCTTCACCGAATTTTCTAAGGTTTCTTTGAGGCGATTACATCCTGACGTCATCACAAGAGTCTTGATGCCATCTCTTTGTTATCCTGATGGTGCCGCTAGTATTTCTGACACCGTCTCCAGGCACTATACGCACATTCTTTAAACCACTTCGTGTCAATTTGCAATCTTGTCCCGTTTCTTCCTAAATTGAGTCAAAGCCACATGTATTTCCTCCAAGAGCTTCCCAAATACTAAAAATACAACCTAGACAATAGCAATATCAGGGGAATTTAACTTACTTTTTAAAGATAATTTATGACACAACTAATTAGACCTCGTAATTAAAAGCACGAAAAATATATACTAGCACCTCACAATAAGTGTTTGGTTTCTCTCTTTCTCTCGGGTGTATAATGAATTATAACAATATAGGAAATTGAAAATTTAACACTTATTACCGTCATAGCATATAAATTACCATAGGTTTGGTAAAGGATCAAAAACCTCCACTGTAATGGTGTAAACACCTAGAAATTACTATCAAATAGGTCTTTAAAGGGTTGTGCTGTATGGGTGTAAGTTAAATAGAAACGGAAAAGGATGGGATATATTTGGGTGAATTTGGGGTGGTGGTGAGTTAATTACTATACAATAATACATGCGAAGGCGTTGCTAAGCCAAAAACTTTACAACCAACTCTTTCTTTTCTTTTTCACTCCTTCCTAACATAAACATAAACATAAGCAACATGGCAGCCCGTACTTTTTTTCTTCTTTTTTTCTATATATATTTTTTCTCTTTTTTTTCTTTTTACTCTTTTTTTCGTACACTTTTCCCCTGCCATGTGCTGAAATATAATAATACATGACTTGGGGTTTCTAATCGTACCCCTACACTTGAGTTTTAGAACTCATAAACATAAACTAATCTAATGACCCAAATTGAAAGGATCAAAATAACAAGAAGTGTATTAAGCGCATATGGGGGTAAGAATTTGACTTTCTTCCCCATTTCTCAATAAAATAAAAAATACCATGAATCCCAATCGTCCCAAAACTGTATACACTAATGAAAGACTCGACTTAGCAACCATCTACTCAAGTAAATAATTAATTGGGTTTTATAATAATATACTAAAAACGAGTACATACAAGGAAGGTTAAGGTGATTTGAGTGTAACATTTTGGTAAGGGTGTAAACAATGCTCTTCTTTAATAATCTGGAATCCACCAGAAAATTATGAGAACTGCTAAAAGGATAGGCTTAGAGGGGGTGTACTAGGGGTATCTCGCACAAAAAATGAGTGCGTAGCAAGGGTGTGGGGATAGTTATATGATCGGGGAATACATGTTTAAAACATGGTTTATCCAAGTGCCTCTTATCATTTAGCAAATCCTAATTACACGAATGTGATCTCACTAGCGGTCTCAGGATGAATCACTAAAACAAGTTCTAGAATTTAATATACTACCGATACACTATCATATAGTTTTAACCGATACCAATGCCTCAGAAAAAGCGACAAAACCACATATGCATGATCAAATCCATGAAAGCGACACATGTGATTTCTCAATCCTTGACTCGAGTAAGCTAAGGTGAAACTATCTTAGGTATCAAAGATGGATACCTGAATTCCTAAAGATCTAGGGGCGAACCTCACATTTTAGGGTGGAATTTTTTTTGAGTGGTAGGGTTTTTGTGCTAGTCATATAATTCCTATCCATAAGAGGCTAATAATACTCAGTTTTCATTGGTGTGTGCCATAAAAAAATTTAAATTTGGGTCAAAATTACCTTCTACGTTACGTTTCGGTAATTATCCATCATGTTATAAGGACAAAAGCAAAAGCAATAGAAGGAATATTATCTAAGGCTTAATCCCCCCACCCCCCCCCACACACATATACTTAAATTGAACATTGTCTCTAATGTTCTTAAAAATACCCGTAAATAAATAAAGGGAAAAGAAAAAATAAAAGAGACTAGTACTCCCTTAGTTTTGCTTAATAATGGAGAAGAAACAAATGATAAGCTGGCTAGATTGTCATCTAAGAATCGTCCATATGAAGCTCTTAAGAACTCCAAAGATTCTTCTCTTCAAATATAGCCTGCAAATCAAAGACAAGAAACAATACACCTAGCGTAAAATCGGCGGGATAATGATATACAACTTAAGCGATTAGGGTTATAACACTACGAAATCAATAAAGATAAGATGAATGTGCTAAATGAAATTGTGGTTTTTTGCAAGTTTTAGGAAAATTACAAATTTAGGAAATTATACAAAATTAATTTTTCAAAAATAATAAAAATTCAAATTTTCATAGTTCAGGAGATGCGACGCCGTCAGAAAAAATCCTGACGGCGTCTCCAGACACTGTGAAGATTTTACATTCGTTTTCTTGGAAAAAATTTCTGCACGTAATTCCTATTAGTTATTTCCTAGAAAAATACTGCATAAACCACAAAAATTATTAGCACAAACATATGACTCTAACAAACATGACGCAAGACACAAATTAATCTAAACAATTTATTTAATATGTTTGAAATGATTCTTTAGAAACCGGATAATTTCCCCTTCACTTATTTGATGCAAAATACCTTTGATTGTAATTAAGACATAGTTAAAGACAAAACAAAGCATGATCACAAATAATTTAAACATAATAAAACAAATAATAAATAATTAAAACACACATGACAATCCTAAAATGTGGGAAAATAAAATTGATTGGGTTGCCTCCCAATATCGCTTTTGTTTATTTAACAAGTCTTGTAGATAGCTTACTAATGGTATTTGTAGGGGTTATGGGATCTAAATCATCCTTGGCATTCTTCTCCAATTCACTAAGGAGTGTAAGGACCTTAACGAAATCTATCTTGTTTTTGCTAGATTTTAGAGTTCTCGTTCCTTTTTCAAATCTAATCACGGCCTTGGTTGTTGTCAAGAAAGGTGTTCCTAGAATGAAAGGCTTGTTCTTATCTTCCTTTATGTCTAAAATCACGAAATCTAAGTGGTAAACGTAGCCGACTATATCAATCAACACGTCCTTAGCTATTCCTAGGGGTAAATATACGAGTTATTGGCTAGGGAGAGTCTAACGTCGGTCCCTACAGGTTTTTCGTTGGTTAGTCTATTATAAAAGGACATGGGCATTACGTTCACATCGGACCCTTAGTCGATCAAGGCATTCACGTAGTTTATTCCTCCTATGTCACAAGGTATCACAAAATTTCCCTCCATATCATCCTTTTTCACTAGCTTTTTCTTTAGGATCGCATTATACATAGGTTTTGCTGGTAAGGATTTATAGATCTCATGATCCATTTTACCTAAACGTGTGGCTAGCAAAGAGTCATTGTACTTATGATTATCTACTAGACCCTCGATTAGTTTCTTATTGATTTTGTGTTTTAGGTAATATCCTATGTGCCGTGACCTATACGTCTCCACTAGTACTTCAACTTTCGTTTCTACTCCCGTGAGTTCTTCTTTTATACCCTTAACTGACCTTCCATCGGTTCCTTCTTCCATCTCTTCCTCCTTATTTAGCGACTCAATGGGCTCTAATCCTTCTAATTCGTCGAGCTCCATAACGTTCCCTTCAGCAACCTCGCAGCCTTCAACACCTTTCTCTTTCTTTATCTTAATGAGGGAGATGGCATTAACGTTTTTAGTTACGAGGTGTCTAACTTCTTCTCTTACCAATACTTATTCCGGATTCCTACTTGATGTAAGCTCTTTTAATAGCCAGAACATTTTCGCCATTCTACCATATGGAAACTAGAAGGGGGGTTGAATAGTTTACAGGTTAATTAGCGTTTTAAATTTTTAATTCTAAAATTGTTAGATTCGGGTATATGTTCAACCAACCAACAATATGAACCAACAATGTATATATCTACTAACAATAACTAAATAAGCAATAAGTAAGAATCACAACAATATAAAGAGCTGAGGGAAGGAACAATCAAACTAACACACCAAGATTTATAGTGGTTTGGCTACGAAGCTCCTCTTTGCCTTACTTCACGCCTCAAGTATCCTACTCGAGATTTCACTATGTCAACAAGCTCCCTTTAGGTAGAGAAAACCGTTTACACTTCGCTTACGTTGTTTTCCGACACTAAGATAAATGTCGAGTCCTAATCTTAGCTAGAACCAATCTACCACTTCACAAGTAATACACAATCACAAGATCTACACTATCGGATTTATACACTATCCGATTTACACACAAGATGATCAAGATAGAGATTTGGTTCTTAGAAGAAAGAAGGAGAAAAACACTAGGCTAGAATAATTCATTTCTTGGCGAATACGAATGTTCTTCTCTTGCACTTGATAGAGGAATGAGAAAGAAGAGATTAAATCACTTGAAACAAGATTAAACAATGTTAGTGATCAAGATTTTTAGTGAGAGAAAGAAGGTTTAGAGAGAGAAAGATAACTGAAAAATTCGTGCAAAGAGGTGTGTTTTTCAGCTGGAAATAGTGTAGTATTTATAGCCTTGAAAACCTAAAGGCTACTGCAGGTGGTCCTGGCGGTCCTAGATATATCTGGGGGCCGCCCAGCCTATCAGGGGACCACTAGTAGACTGAGACTTCTATTTTTGTCTTTTAGTGGGGAAGGTTAAATCTGGCGTGGAAGATTCTATTTTGGGAGAAAACCAAATTTGAATTTTTATATTTAAATAAAACATTTCTTTTATTTAAAAAGTATTTTGTATATATTTGTTTTTGTAAAAATACTTTTGTGAAAATGTGATGGTTAAGAAAATTATTTTCTTGATCACTAATCATGTTTAATGATTTGTTTATACATAACTCAAGTGATTTTCATTAGAAATGAAAATTATCGATTAATAATTTGTAAACGTTTATTTTTATCGTAAACATTTTTATATTTTGTTATCTTCAAAACATCGAGAGGTCAAAAAATATAAATAACCTTTTTAGACATCATTTGTATTAACAATCTCCCCTTTTTTGATGATGACAAAATATAAACTCATTTTATGTAAAAATAAAGTTTTCAAGTGTTTAATGAGTTTTGATCCATTTCTCCCCCTTTTTGTCGAATCCAAAAAGGTCATACGTCGAGATTGTTAATACAAATAATGTCCAAAAATGTTATTTATATTTTTCGACCTCTCAATGTTTTGATAATAACAAAATGTGAAAACGTTTACGATAAAATTAAACGTTTATAAATTACTAATCATAAAATTCTATTTTTATGATTAATCACTTAAGGTATGAATAAACAAATCATTAAACATGATTAGTGATAAAGAAAATAATTTTTTCTTAAATCTTATACTTCCACAAAAATGTTTTTATAAAAATATAAAAACAAATTATTTATTAATTAAAAGAAATATTTATTAAAAACATAAAATTTGAATTTCAAATTTTCTCCCCAAAATGGAAGGTTCCATAACAGATACAACCTTCACCACAAAAGGACAAAAAAGGGAGCGGAGTCTAGTGGCGGCCCCCTTATATATAAGGGGCCGCCAAGACCGCCACCAGCAACGGCTACTTTTTTGTCCCCTATAAATACTGGGCCACCCATTTCAAAATCAGACTTCCTCTTGCCAAAAATTCTATCAGATCTAGTTTTCTCTCTTCTTCCTTTCTTTCTAAAACACATATCTTGATCACTAACATACCTTGATTTTGTTTCAAGTGATTAATTATTTCTTCTACATACGAATTGTTATCAAGTGATCTTTCTCTCTTCTCTTCTTCAAGATCACAAACATTTATTAGATTTATTTTGTGTTGTTGTATTAATTGGATCAAGTGTAGATCCAAGTGTGTAGATTGTATATTGGTGTGATTTGGATTGTGTGTCAATCCAAGAGTGTAGATCTTGTGAGTGTTTGAAGACTTAATGAAGTCTTAGATTGGTTCTAACTAAGATTAGGACTCGACATCTAGCTTAGTGTCGGAAAAGAAAGTAAGCGACGTGTAAACGATTTTCTTCCCCTAAAGGGAGCTTGATTTGATCGTTTCTTTCCTTATCTCTTTATATTGTTATTGTTTATTTAGTTCATTACATTAGATAGTTTACTTGTGATTCATATTGTTGATTGATTTACAAGGACTCGACATTTAGCTTAGTGTTAAAAAATAACGTAAGCAACGTGTAAACGGTTTTCTCTGCCTAAAGGGAGCTTGTTGACATAGTGAAATCTCGAGTAGGATACTCGGGGAGTGGAGTAAGGGTAAGAGGTGCTTCATAGCCGAACCACTATAAAATCTTGGTGTCTTGGTTTGGTTGTTTCTTTCCTTATCTTTTTACATTATTATTATTATTTAGTTTTCGTTTAGATAGTTATTTCTTGTTCATATTGTGATTTGATTGAACATATAACTCGGATCTATACATTTTTGAAAGTAAACTTTTAAACTGTAAAACAAACGTGTAAACTATTTAACCCCCCCCTTCTAGTTTCCACATAGATGATCCTTACAAAGATGTGCTAGAGAAAACAACAAGAACCAAGATCAAGAGCCTAGATCTTCTACCCAAATAACATCAAAAACCCAAAAACCCTTGTAAACTCTTGAGAAAATCAACTAATCCAAATGGAAGATGATGAAATGGATGTTGTTTATGGTGAAAACAAGCCAAGAAAGCTTGCTAGAACACTAAACCTTTAACCTATGCAAGTACAACTAGCTAAATTATCAAACTTTTATGTTTTTGTGTGGTGTTGGAGCTCGGAAAAGACAAGGAGAAAGTGAAATGAGTGTGTGATCTATGTGTAGGAAATGATAGAATAAAGAAAATGAATTCTTTTATGTAAATTATACATGCATATTAGACTTAACATGTGGTCTTAGTGTTACACTCATGGGGCACCCCATGAGGTGTAATATGATAAGATATTTGTTAATTATAATGTTAAGCATATGTTTCAATAAGCCTAAGGTGCAAAGGTAGTGCCTACTAGGGCTAAAAACGCGAAGCATGCAAAGTTTACGTAAAAACAAGAAATAAATTTATGACATATAATATATATACGTAAAATGATAAAAATGCATAAAACATATAGACTAAACCTAGTCTAAAGTCGGGTTTATATTTAATGTACGTGTTACAACGTACGCGGGATAACCTATCCGGTTACCCGTAAAAGTTAATTTACGCGAAATTAAAATAAATGAAAAAAGTATGAGGTTAAATAATGACCTAAAAAATACGAATTGCTACAGTCTCCCCTCGTTAAGGGAACTCCGTCCTGGAGTTCAATTTGCGTTATCCGCTCACGGTGTGTCCGAGAAAAGGCGTGGGTACTTGCTTCGAAACTTGTCTTCACGCTCCCACGTAAATTCAAGTCATCGCCGAGAGTTCCAACGAACTTTAACGATAAGGATACGGATCTGCTTCAGTTGACCTCACGGTCCATACTCTCTATAGGCTCCTTGATAAGTGTAGCTTGTCGTCGAGCTGGATTTCATCTAGTGGAATGATAATGTTTTCATCGGATAAGCATTTATTTAGGTTCAAAACGGGAAGGTATTGTGGATTCCTATAAGTTCCCGCGGTAGTTCAAGTCTGTATGCTACCGGACGGATCCTAGCCAGGATCTTAAATGGCCTAATATATCGTGGGCTTAGCTTACCATGTTTCCCAAAATAGATCACGCCTTTCTAGGGCGAGATTTTAACATAACCTTGTCACCAAAATTAAATACCAAGGGCTTACGCCTCACATCAGCGTAGCTCTCCTGGCAATCACGAGCAACTTGCAAACATAATTTGATCAGAACAATCTTCTTTGTTGTTTCTTGTTTAATCTCTGGACCAGTGAGTTGGCTATCTCTAACCTCAGTCGAGCAGATAGGTGATCGAAACTTACGACTATAAAGTGCCTTGAACGGTGCAGCCTTAATGCTGGTATGATAATTATTATTGTAAGAAAATATGACTAGACGTAGATTAGTATTCCAACTGCTTCTACGATCAAGCTCGTAGCATATCTTCCATAGTCTGTGTAGTTTGCTCGATTTGATGGTCGATAAACACAGTGCACCTTGTACTGTATAGGTGGTGTCTCCAGATCTTCAACGCGAGGAATATAGCTCCTAACTTTAGGTTATGTTTCAAAATGTCTTCAAGAGGTTCAATGAAATTATCAAATAAGATAGTGAACGAATACCGAATAAAATAAAGACAAAATATAGAATGTCTGCAATGTGCATTTATGAATAGATTAAATGTCATGAGAATCCTTAAAGAAGGATAGAATATCTGTACTGATAAGAAAACATACGAAAACTAAGAACTTAATGAATAATACAGATGATCAAAGAAGTACACAGCGAGTAACATTACTATCAACGTCAAAGAATGGGATAATAAATATGAACGAATGAACCAAAGAAACAGTACTAATCTCCAAAAGGAGTATGTTAATATAAATACACCATCAAAATTTTTATTTTTATTTTACGATCTATCCATGTTTTGTCGATGACAATCATAAAATCATCGAAAGTAGAAAATAAAGTTTATATGTTTTAAACCAATAGTTTTCTAACTAAATAATCATCATACATCATCCATCATCTTTATCATATTCATCATTTGTCATCATGATCATCGTCCGTTATTATTTCATATAACCCAAACTTCACATGTCATAATTTGTCATCTATTGATGCGGGTCTTGCAACTCGCAAGGAGTTTTATAATCCCTTAGGCAGAGTACCTAACCGTTGTAGTGTAGTAAGGTAAGACTCGAGGGTTGTTATCATTCTCTAGGAGAATAGGTTGGAAAGGCTCGAACAGAATCTAACAAAGGTCTATGCGGTTGAGAGAAGATTCTTTTGTATTTTTATATTTTATAGAAAGCAAGTAAAATATCATGGTTTGAGAGGTTGGTTTGTTTTAACTAATTTAAACTAATTAATATCTAAACTACTGGTGATAACTCTATATGGTAAACGAACGTATTTACTTAATCATGCACTACTCCTAAGATTGCTTCTCCTAATCCTGTTACTTTGTCACACTTGTGATAATCTGTGTAAGTATTTCCTAAGTCATGAACGAATTACACGAACCTGCCGTCTACGTAATATTCCGTTAAGGCAACGCACAAGTAAGGTAGTATGAAGACTATTACAAGGCCCCTAAGAGTATATTAAATGCATTCAAAATATCTTAAGAGGGATCAACCATATTAGGGGTAAGGTTGTATGAATACTTTTACTGATGGTATCCTTTCTACACACTCGCGTTTCTCTAGATGTCTATGTCAATTTAATATCTTATGGCTAGTTTTCTAAAGCCCAACGCGCACATCCATCACAAGAAGCAACATTAAAAGGATTTAAAAACTAAGTTTCATGCAATCATAAGTAAATACTAATATATCTAGCCTAGCATGTTAAGCACAAGAGAAGAACAAGAATTAATCAAACAACACATAGACATATTGAAAGATTAAAGGGATAGATGAACTTCACTTGATTAAAACATGTATTAAAGACTGTTACAATAGGGTTTTGAGACCCTAAAGACGGCCTAATAAGCTGCCAGACTCAAATATAAAAGCTAGGGTTCGTCTCCCAAAAGTTACACAGTTAAAACCCTAAAATTAGTTTTGTATATATAGAGAAATCGTCGCGTCGACATCGAGTTATAATTGTGATGTCGTTGCCACATCGAATCTTTTAGAGCCACTTTAAGTCGGCTACGCTCTGACGCCGTCGTCAAATCTTTGACGTCATCGCTTTAAAAATCGTGACGCCGTCGCTTGGAACTCGTGATGCCATCTCCACGCTCTGTATGCACGATTTCTTCAAAGGATTTGGTGCAGTCGTAGTCTTGTCCGTTTCTTCTCTAAATGAGCCCAAGTCACATGTATTCCCTCCAAAAGCCATCCAAGTGCTAAAAACATGAAAATAAACGATTAAGCATATAATATGAGCATATTTGCATGATTTAGGGGGTTAAATGACCGTGCAAAGATGTATAAAATGACACCTCATCAAATACCCCTACACTTGGGATTTGCTTATCCTCAAGCAAATGGGTTTTTCTACCTAGATAATAGCAATATTGAGGGCATTTAACATACACTTTAAAATTAGTTTACAACACAACCTTCTAGACCTCGTAATTAAAAGCACGAAAAGAATATACTAGCACCCCACACAAGTGTTTGGATTCTCTCTTTTACCCAGGTGTATAATGAATTATAACAATTATGGGAAATGGAAAATTAACACTCATTACCTGTCATAACTTATAAATTACCATAGGCTTGATAAAGGATCAAACCTCTACCGCTAGGCGCAAGTACTAGTCATTACTATCAAAGAGGTCTTTTAAGGGTTGTGGGGTGTAGGTGTAAGATAACATTAATGGAAACGGAAATGAATGGGATGTATTTGGGGGGCTTTTTGGGTGAATTTAGGGTGAAAGTTTTAGCTAATTTTTTATAAGAATACACGTTGATTTGGTTGTTAAGCCAAAGACTCGAACAAAGATATACAAACTCTATAGAACTCTACATCAATCTCTTTTTTTAATAACATAATATATCACTTAGGGCTTATAAATGCACCCCTACTCTTGAGTTTTAGAACTCATAATTACAATCTAAATAATGACCCGAATTGAGGTGGATCAACATAACATGGAGATCATTTGACAATCATATGGGGGTATTAACTTAACTTTTCTTCCCCATTCTTTCGCAAAATAAATACTACCATGAATCTCAATCGTCCCAAAACTGTATTTACAAAGATAAAGACTTAGCAACAGTGTATTCAAATAATTAACTTGAGTTAAAACAATAATGTACTAAAGATGAGTACATACAAGGTAAGCTAAGGCGATTTTGGGTGTAACAATTGGTTTAAGGGTTAGCAATGCTCTTCATTAATAGTATGGCTTAACTTGAAAATTAAGAGAACCATGAAAAAGGATAGGCTCGGAGGGGTGTACTAGGGGTATCCTGCACTAAAAATGAGTACATGGCAAGGGTGTGGGATAGTTATATGATCGAGGTGACCATCATAACAATTACATGTTTAAAACATGGGTTAATCCTAGTGCCTCTTATCATTTAGAAAATCCTAATTCTTACTATGCGGTGTAGGGATACATCACAAAAACAAGTTCTAGAATTTAATACACTACCGATACACTCATATAATTTTAAACTGATACCAATGTTCTAGAAAAGGCGACTAAGACCATACGTACACATCTGTAACGATGGAATAGACACATATGACTGCATTTAAACCTTAACTCGAATAAGCTAAAGGTAAAATTATCTTGGGTATCAAAAATGGATACCCGGATTCCTATAGATTTAAAGGCGAACCTCACATTTTTTGGGTGGAATTTTAAGGGTTTTTGTGCTAGTCATATAAATTTCTATTCATGAAATGCGATTAATACTCGGTTTTTGTCGGTATGTGTCATAAAAAAATTTAAATTTTGGTTAAAATTACCTTTTACGCTATGTTTTGATATATTGCCTATTATTTTAAGGAACAAGCAAATGGAAATTGAAGGAATAGTTTCTTAGGCTTATTTTCCCCTACACTTAAGTTGAACATTGTCCCTCAATGTTCTTAAAAGTACCCGTAAAAACGAATAAAGAGAAAAGGAAAAGAGTAAAAGAAACTAGTACTCCCCTGGTTTGCTCAATAATGGAGAAGAAACATATGATAACTGGCTAAATTGTAATCCAAGGATTGTCCACATGAAACTCTTAATAACTTATGGGTTTCTTTTCATCAAATATAACCTGTAAATCAAGGATAAAGACAACTACACCTGGCGTAAAATCAGTGGGATTATGATATATACAACAAAACTTTTAGAGTTGACTCTATGAAATCAGTAAAGATAGGGTGAATGTGATGATATAATCAAGGTTTCTGCATGTTTAAGAAAATTACAAATTTTGGACATTGTGCAAAATAATTTTTCAAAAATAATTAAATAATTTGAATTTTCACAAGCTGGAGACCTGACGCCGTCAGGAAAAATCTTAACGCCGTCTCCAGCCTCAGTGAAAATTTCACATTCGTTTTCTTGGAAAAAAATTCTGCACGCAATTCTATTAGTTACTTCCTACAAAATTACTGCATAAAACTTGAGATTATTTATCACAATCACATGACACAAGACGCGAATTAATCTAAAAGTGTTTATTTTATATGTTTGAAATGGTTCTTAGAAACCGGGTTTTTCCTTTAACGATTTTTTATGAAATACCTTTGATTGCAATTAAGACGAGGTTAAAAACAAAAACACAGCATGTCAATAATAATTCAGACATATAAAAACAAATAATAAAGAATTAAAACACACAAGACACTCCTAAAACACATGAAACAAAGAATTGGGTAAATGAGACGTGCTTGGGTTGCCTCCCAAGAAGCACTTGTTTTTGTTCGAGTCACGAGCCTGACTCTACCCTTATTTAATAGATAAAGAGGAGGGTTCCCCTACACTTGAGTTCAAATGCGGGTGATAGTAACGGTACACACCATTATTGTGAGAAGGGGTCACATGCTGAAAAATTAGTTGTTGATTTATATGGTCCAAATGGTGTTGTTTCTTTAATCCTTACCTTCTCTACTTCTTTTGCCTAACGAGTAAATTAATTACTTCCTAGATAGAAACTTCCTTAGATTCTAATACCCAATCATTTTCTATCATCTTCCATATTCAAAAAATCAACACCTAGGATTACTTTGTCTTAATAAACCTGGTTTAAATCCATAATGTTTCTTAGGATCATCAATGCATGGGTGATAATAACAATATGTATCCTTAGGGTGGAAATATGCCATATATGGCGAAGGTGGTGTATTAAGGGTTTATTTGTCTATTACCTTCATCCTAAAACTATCTGGACTATGTGGTTTGATGGGTGGGTACCCCTCTTTTGTCTCCTAGATTTACATCTAAGGGTGAGAAATTGGGTAAAAGTTGAGGCTCCGGTTCATCAACACTAGGAATTTCCCTAGAACTAAGAAAGATGACATGACTACAAGTATTCAAGCCTAAATCTTCTAGTTTCATGTGGTCTAAAGGTTCTACCTCCATCAGGATTCCTATAGTCTCTTTTACTTCTTCCGGGAAAGTCATAGGCAGTGTGTATACCTCAAATGATGGGAGGACTTGTAGGGAACTTTGTAGGCTTGAATTTTCTGCATCATATCGGGACTTGACGTTTCAGTTATTATTTGTACCAAGCTTAAAGCCAAAGGTGCTTTCCCTTACAAAAGGTGGACTAGGAAAGATTGTGTGGACGTATTTGACAGAGAGTGACTTTGGTGAGACAAATTTAGGTGTATGGAAAGATGCCTTTTCTGTGAGAGCTTCCGAGAATTTATGACCATTAAGGGGCTCGAGATCCTCAGTGTCGGGGTACCTCATGATTTTTTTGATCTTCGCAAATTTATTCTTTTTAACCCTTATTTCTTCTTTTAATTTCTCAACAACTTCCAAGAGAGTTGCATGAAATCACTTCCTATAACGCACATGTATTCTTCAAGTTGTGAACTTTTTCTTATTGGTCAAGTATGAAATTCGTTACGAGACTTAGAAATTCTTTGATGTGATGGTACTATTCGGTAGTTGAAGCATTGTATTTCTTATCAGCGCACACAGGTCTCCACTCTTCCCCATTAGCGAGATTGCGTCCTTCATGAGCGTATCAACTTGTCATTCTATAACCCCTAATAATTGCTCTATGTTGGCATTTTCTGTAGTTAAGGCTTCCTTCTTCTTGGAAGATAGGGTTGTTCCATCCTTCTTCCTTATATTGGGCCAACTCCTCGATAATGTTCTAAGCCTTTTCTGCACTCATTTTTCTCAATCAGCCTTCAGTGACGTATTCCACTGTCCTTTTTAGGGTGTGATTGATGCGGTCGTAGAATATTTGTACTTGAACCAAAGATCGATGCCATGGTAAGGGACTTTTCGGAGTAAGTCCTTGAAATGAGTCCATACTTCAGAAAGAGGTTCACCTTGATGTTGTTGGAACATCAGGATGTCATTTCGGAGTTTTGTAGTCCTTCCTGGTGGAAAGAATTGAGAAAGGAAACGAGTAGTAAGATCATCCATGGTGGAGATGGATCCTGCAGGAAGACGTTCAAGCCAATTGCTAGCTTGATCGCGAAAGGAAAATTGAAATAAACATAGGCGCGTCCTTTCCCTATTTGCAACATCAAGGTTAAGTGAGTCTACAAGTTTTAGGAAATCCTTAAGATGTTGGTTTGGATCCTCGGATCCAAAGTTCGTAGAAAGAGCATCCATTTTACACCAACCGGATGGTGTCGGATCGCAGAGGCACCACATTGTTCCCTTTGGGGAGCTCAATGGTGTTTCGATAGCCCTCGTGGCTAGGTTTGGAGTAATCTCCAAGAGTACGGATAGGATTTTTGTCTCCCATAGAGGTCAACGAAAAAGATTCACGAAACAAATAACACAAAGAAAAGATAGACTACGAGAAAGCTAATATACTGAAAATAAAATTAATTCTTGATTAGGAATCAAGCGAGTAGACTAAGTAAAAATGATCGAAACCTAAACTAGTTCCCCACGCAGCGAGCCTAAAAAATTGATGTGCGGTGTCATAGACTTCAACATGAAGTTTTACTAAATCCTAGGCAAGTGTACCTAATCGTTGTAGTGTTTGTAAGGCAAGACTTAGGAGGTTTTTAACGTTCTCTAGGGGAATAGGTTGGGAAGGCTCGAACAGAATCTAACAAAGGTCTACGGGGTTGAGAGAAGATTCTTTTTGTGTTTTTATATTTTTATAAAAGCAAGTAAATATCATGGTTTGAGAGTTTGGTTTGTTTTTAGATAATTAAACTAAATTTAAATCTATCTACTGGGGTATATCTATATCAATTTGTAGACGAACGTATTTATTAATCATGCATTACTCCTTTTTGTGTTTCTCATAAAAGTATGTGGCTTTATTTCACATTGTGATGTTCTGGTGTTAGTATTTCTTATGTCTGGAAGGGAATTACACGAACCCGCTGTCTATGTAAATTTCTCTGATGTGTGCTTAAACACACATCATTATACCCCTAAAACATATATATCAGACTAATAACCATAAAATATGAGTAATTATACTGCAATTATGTTATTATGTCTTACAGGTACAAAGGATTGAAAATAAAGCAAAAATGGTAATTTTTGGGTGTGTTTCGACGACGTTTTCATGTTTATTGAGGATTCAAATTGAAGTCGGATAAATTCCCTTGAGTAACTCATTGGAAAGAGCACGAAATTTACGAAGTCCAACGGTTTTAACCGCCTTTTATTTTGACCTTTTTTATTTGAACTTTTTGTGGCCTTATTTGGCCTTTTGCTTAACTAATGAACCAGGCCCAAACCAACAGCCCATAAAACTTGTAGACTCACTTAACCTTTTTGTGGCCTTTTTTATTTGAACTTTTTGTGGCCTTATTTGGCCTTATTTGAACTTTTGTGGCCTTATTTGGCCCAAACCAACGGTACAAGCCTTTTATATTTGAACTTTTTGTGTTATGTATATAATAATCAAGAGGAAGCCTTAGCACGATGGTTAACCTTGACCACCTTAGAGCTTTGCTTGGGAGGTCCATGGTTTGAGTCTGGCTGAGGTGCTCTTTTTGTATTATCCACGTCAGCTGTTGACGTGGCTGACACGTCAGCAAGTGGACCCCACATGCTGGTGGCTGTGACATGGCAGCTGACCTGGTGTGGGTCTCACATGCCACGTGGCACCACTCATGTGGTTACACGTGGCGTTCTAATCATATATATGTAGGTATGACAGGTTCGGATATAGGTGGCGGCTCAGTTGTTGGCTCATGACTTGGTTGATTGGCTTCGAGTGCTCAGGAAGTGGACTCAGTTGTTGGCTCGGGATATCCGAACCAATATGATTACTTCTAGAAGCTACGTGTAAGCATGCAATTGGTGGATCTTGTTAATTGTGAGTTGTTATTCCCATGCCAATGATTGGCAATAATGAGGAGGTTGAGAGTAGTTTCCTAGAATTTTCACACATACGCTCCACCTACAACAATTACCAAAATACCCCTGTTTCTTGGGCTATGATTGGCTGGCACAGTGAATGGACAAAAATACCCCTCAAGGGTTTGGGCTTTAAAAAGACACGCATCAGTTCATTTCTTTGGTAGAGAATTTGAGTTTAGTGTAGTTTTTTAATAGTTTTTCTCTCAAAATTAGTGTAGCTTATTTTTATAGTTTTAGCTTATTTTAGAAATTATTGTTAAAAGCATTTTTGTATCTTATCTAGCTTATTGTAATCATACTATTTTAATCTTATTAACTGAATTATGTTTGTGGTGGAAGTGTCTGAGCTTGTTCTTTTCTCTAATCCTCTTTTTTTCTTTCTGTTCTTTTTAAGCTTATTTTGGCTGTTTGCTTAAAAGCGTATTATCTCTATTTTGAACAAGCTCCTTATGCTTATTCGATTTGATTTTAAGCTTAAATATTCGAAAATTAAAGATCGCTTATTTGATTTCTTCTTCTCCATTAGTTGTTGAATTAAGCTATTTAATAGATTATTCGATTAGCTTATTTCTAGCTTATTTGTCATTTTTATCTTATTTTTCCAAAACCTTTTAATTTAGTTTTTTAGTCTTATTGAAATAGCTTAATCATTTAGATCTACTAGCTTTAGCTTTTCTATTTCAAAATACTTAATATTTTGAAATTAATGTTTTTAGCTTATAGCTTATTCATATTGTTTAACCATTGTTTGAGTTGTGATTTGATGGATTCGATTCTAACTCAATGAGGCGTGGAGGCTTTAGGGTTAATAAGTTAGATTAATTTTCCAAGTTTAGAGCTTTATTTAGTTTTTATTAAGCTTGTAGTTAATAAAGTTTGCAACGTTTTTTACTATTTAGCAAAATAAAGGCTATTAGAGAAATAAACTAGGTATTTTTCTTAGTTTATGTAATCAGGTGGTTTTATATTCGATTTGGTTCATCATTCGGTCCTATCCTCTTTCTCTTCCTGCACGTAATTTTATTAGTTAATTCCTGCATAAAATACTACATAAAACCTGAGATTAATCATTACAATCATATGACTCGAAACTGATGTGAATTAATCTAAACAATTTATTTTATATGTTTGAATTGGTTCTTATAAACCGGATATTTTCTCTTACACTTTTTTATGCAAAATACCTTTGATTTTTAATAAGACGAAGTTAAAAATAAAACAAAGCATGATCACAAATAATTCAAACATGTAAAAATAAATGATAAAGAATTAAAACATACGACACTCCTAAGATTCATGAAATAAAAGACAAGTAAATAACATATGCTCGGGTTGCCTTCTGAGAAACGCTTGTTTTTGTTTGAGTCACGAGCATGACTGTACCCTTATTTAACAGATAAAGGGGAGGGTTCCTACACTTAAGGTTAAGTACGAGTGATAGTAACAGTACACACCATTGTGGTGATAAGGAGCCATATGCTGAAAAAGTGGTTGTTGAATTATATGCTCTAAATGGTGCATTTCTTTAATCTTACCCTTTTCTAACTTTTTTGTTGGGATTAAAAGGTTTCTAAGTGCTGTTGAAGTTAATGCTGCTAGTGGTATCAGAGCTTGTGTTCTGAAACTTTGATCTAGAAGAAACTAACAAGAAGAACTCTTTACTCATAAAGAAGAGATGGATCTAGAAACTGCTCAAACCAATACTACTACAAAATTGCCCATTCTCAAACAAGGTGAATATGAAATGTGGAAACTAAGAATTGAGCAATACTTTCAAGTACAAGACTATGCTCTATGAGATGTCATAGATAATAGAAACTCATTCAAACCAGTAGCTCAAACAACAACAAATGCTGAGGGTACCTCAAATACACTAGTACCAGGTCCTGTAACAACTGAAGAAAAGGCTCAAAAGAAGAATGATGTGAAGGCAAGAAGTATGTTACTGATGACACTTCCAAATGAACATCTATTGACATTTAATCAGTACAAGGATGCTAAGACTTTGTTTGCTGCTATACAAACAAGATTTGGTGGTAATAATGCCACAAAGAAGACTCATAAAACTCTTCTGAAGCAAATGTATGAGAATTTTAGTGCTCCAAGCATAGAGTCTCTTGACTCTATTTTTAATAGGCTTTAGAAGATTGTAAGTCAGCTGGCTATTCTGGGTGAAAATATTTCACAAAAAGATCTTAATTTGAAATTTTTAAGAAGTTTGCCTTCTGAGTGGAATACACATGTTGTGGTCTGGAGAAATAAACCTGATCTAGACACAATGAGCTTTGATGATCTCTACAACAATTTCAAGATTGTTGAACAAGAGGTTAAAGGAACTACAAACTCAAGCTCAAGCTCAAATTCTCAGAACATGGCCTTTGTGTCATCTCCTAGTAGTACTAATGAAGTTAATACTGCTTATGAAGTTAGTACTGCTAACACTCAAGTCAGCACTGCTAGCACTCAAGTTAATACTGCTAACTTAAGTGATGCCACTTTTTATGCATTTTTGGCCAATCAACCAAACGGGTCTCAAATTGTACATGAGGACCCTAAACAAATCCATGAAGATGACTTAGAAGATATGGATTTGAAGTGGCAATTAGCATTGCTGAGCATGAGGACAAGAAGGTTTTTCCAGAAAATTGGTAGAAAGATCACTATCAATGGGAGTGACACAACTGGATATGACAAGTCCAAGGTGGAGTGTTTCAACTGTCATAAGTTGGGACACTTTGCAAGGGAGTGCAGAAGACCTAGGAACCAAGATAGTAGGAAATAGAATCAAGACAGCTCTAGAAGAACTGTAAATGTGGAAGAAACTTCTTCTAAAGCTATGTTGGCTATTGATGGAGCTGGTTTTGAATGGAGCTATATGGCAGATGATGAAATCCCTACAAACATGGCTCTTATGGCCTTTTCAGACTTTGAGGTACATAATGATAAAACTTATTTAAAAACCTGTCTAAAAAGCTTTGAAACTCTTAAAACTTAACTTGATAATTTAAGAATAGAGTTTAACAAATCTGAGTTCAATCTAGCTACTTATAAAAGAGGGTTAGCATCTGTAGAAGAACAACTTGTCTTTTACAAAAAGAATGAGGTTATTTTTTATGAGCAACTTGCTATTCTAAAAAGAGATATCTCATATAAAGACTCAGAAATTAGTATGCTTAAAAGTGAGTTACAAAATCTTAAGCAAGAAAAAGCAATCAACTTAAAATTGAAAATTTTGATAATGCTTCTAAGAGTCTAGACAAATTAATAAGGAGTCAGATAACTGATAAAAGTAGAAAGGGTATGGGGTTTGTAAGCTATAATGTTGTTCCACCTCCCTCTATAGGGTTATTTTTACCCCCAAACCTTGATTTGTCCAACTCTGGTCTAGAGGAGTTCCAACAGCCTGGGTGTGAAGGCTATGGACCTAAGCCTAGTAAGAGTTTTAATGAAGATACTTCTAATGAGGTTAGGAAATTTCCTGATGCCTCATTGGTTGAGGAGTTGGTGTCAGATAATAAGTTAGAGAAGGAACTGTTTTCCTATGTGCTAAAGATAGAATTTGTTAGACCTAAACAACAAGACAAACCAGTTAGGAAATCAGTTAAGTATGCTAAAATGTACAGGTCACAAAGTCCTAGGGGAAATCAAAGAAACTGGAATAATCAAAAGTCCTAACAGCTAGGAAGTGACTTTGTGATGTACAATAAAACTTGTTTTGTCTGTGGAAGTTTTGACCATGTGCAGGCTGACTACAATTACCATCAAAGAGAAAGGGTGGTATCCGGGAATAATTATACAAGTGTGAATTACAATTATTCTTCTAAATAGGCTCACCCTAGTGCTCACAAGAACATGGTTCCAAGAGCAGTTTTAATGAAAACTGGCCTAAGATCACTTAATACTGCTAGGCCTGTTAATACTGCTCATCCCAAAACTATAGTTTATAGTTCTAGACCAATGTTACATTTTTCTAAATCAGCATAATTAACTATAAAGAGGCCCTATCAAATAAGAACAACATTAACTAACAAAAATTTTAGCCAAAAAGTTAATACTGCTACGGAAAAGTTTTATACTGCTAGGCTAAAAGTAGGTAATACTGCTAGGCCAAATTCGGCAGTAGTTAATGCTATTAGGGAAAATTAGGTTAATGTTAGTTAAGGCTCAGCAATGTTAGGTGGGAGATACCAAACTTAATAGTGCATCAATTACTTTGATGAGACATAAATTATGTTGATGCACGAGGCAGATCCAAGTTAGTAATGGCTTGGGTCCCTAAAGGAAACTAATTTCCTTATTTTTATGTGAAGGGTCATCCACAAAAAGAAGATCAAGGCTATGTTGATAGTGGATGCTCAAGGCACATGACAGGGAACATGTCCTATCTCTCAGACTTCAAGGAATTTGATGGAGGATATGTTACCTTTGGGGAAGGAGCCAAATGAGGGAAAATTACTGGTAAATGAACTCTTAAAACTGGTAAGCTTGATTTTGAGGATGTGTACGTTGTTAAGGAGTTACAGTTTAACATTTTTAGTGTTTCACAGATGTGTGGCAAAAAGAATAATAATGTTCTTTTTACTGACTCTGCATGTTTTGTTCTGTCTCCTGATTTTAAGTTACCTGATGAAAGTCAGGTTTTACTTAAAGTTCCTAGAAAGAACAACATGTACAGTGTTGATATAAAGAATATTGTTCCTAAAGAGTGTTTAACTTGTCTTGTTGCAAAGGCCACACTTGATGAATCAATGCTATGGCATAGGAGGCTAGGTCATATAAATTTTAAAACTATCAATAAACTTGTTAAGGATAACCTTGTGAGAGGTTTACCTACAAAACATTTTGAAAATGACCAAACTTATGTTGCTTGTCTTAAGGGAAAGTAACACAAAGCCTCCTGTAAGTCCAAGATTCAGAACTCTATTACTCAACCTTTATTTATGTTGCATATGGACTTGTTTGGTCCAACTTTTGTGAGCAGCTTAATGAATAAAAAATATTGTGTAGTTGTCACTGATGATTATAGCAGATTTACTTGGGTTTTCTTTTTAGCATCTAAGGATGAAACTAGTGGCATTCTTAAGAGCTTTATAACTCAGATAGAAAATCTAGTTGATAAGAAAGTAAATATAATCAGATGTGACAATGGAACAGAGTTCAAGAATAGAGTTATGAGTGAGTTTTGTAAAAAGAAAGGCATTAAGAGGGAATTTAATGTAGCTAGAACTCCTCAGCAAAATGGTGTTGCTGAAAGGAGAAATAAGACACTAATTGAGGTTGCTAGAACCATGTTAGCTGACTCTAAGTTACATACTACATTTTGGGCTGAAGCAGTTAATACTGTTTGCTATGTGCAGAATAGGGTATTAGTAGTTAAGCCTCATAACAAGACCCCTTATGAACTATTTAGAGGTAGCATACCTTCTCTAAGCTTCAAGAGACCATTTAAGTGTCATGTTACCATTCTTAATACCTTAGATCATTTAGGAAAGTTTGTTAGAAAGTCTGATGATGGATTATTTGTTGGATACTCATTAAATAGTAAGGCTTTTAGAGTATACAACATTAGAACTAGGAAAGTAGAAGAAAACTTGCATGTTAGGTTCTTGGAGGATAAACCTATTATTATAGGTGATGGACCAAATTGGCTGTTTGATATTGATGTTCTGACAAAATCAATGAATTATGTGCTAGTTGTTGCATGTACAAACTCTAATGATTTTGTAGGTACAAAAAAAAGTATTGGTGCAGGTCAATCTAGCAAGGAGACAAGATCTAGCCAAGACTACATTTTGATGCCACTATGGAAAGATGATTCACTATTTGATTCTTCTTCAAAGAATGCTAGCAATGATGAACCAAAACCTTCTAATGATGCTGGAAAGAAGGATGATGAAAGTGGAATTGATGATCAAGATAAGCCTGAAGACAGTTCTCCAGATGTTAATACTGCTGGACCAAATATTAATACTACCAGTATTAATACTGGTAGTCTAAATATTAATACTGCTAGTCCAACAGTTTCTACTGCTCCACTTGAAGCCACACATGCTGATTTCTTTGGTGATGAAATAGAATTGGATATGAGCAACATTACTACCACATATCCAGTTCCTTCTACTCCAAATACATGAATCCATAAAGATCACTCACTTGATAATGTGATTGGTGATGTGCAGTCTAGTGTACAGACAAGGAGAATGACAAAGACTACAAATGAACAAGGGTTTATTAGTGCTGTTTATGAAGGAAAAACTCATGAAGACCTTCATACTTGTCTGTTTGCTTGTTTCCTATCTCAGGAAGAGCCCAAGAAGGTAATCCAAGCACTAAAAGATCCAAGCTGGATAGAAGCTATGCAAGAAGAGCTTCTGCAATTCAAATTACAACAAGTTTGGATATTGGTGGATTTACCTTATGGCAAAAGGGCTATTAGAACAAAATGGGTATACAGAAACAAGAAAGATGAGAGAGGTATTGTGATTAGAAACAAGGCAAGGCTGGTTGCACAAGGTTACACTCAAGAAGAAGGAATAGATTATGATGAGGTTTTTGCTCCAGTTGCTAGGATTGAAGCAATTAGGCTGTTCTTAGCCTATGCCTCATACAAAGAATTTGTTGTGTACCAAATGGATGTGAAGAGTGCATTTCTGTATGGCAAGATTAAAGAAGTCTATGTCTGTCAACCTCCAGGGTTTAAAGATCCACAGTTCCCTGATAAAGTTTATAAGGTAGAAAAGGCATTATATGGTCTACATCAAGCTCCTAGAGCTTGGTATGAGACTCTATCTACCTATTTATTGGACAATGGATTTCAGAGAGGCCAGATAGATAAGACTTTATTCATTAAAAGAGTCAAAGGTGATATTCTACTAGTTCAAGTATATGTTGATGATATCATTTTTGGATCTACTAAGAAAGTTTATGCACTAAGTTTGAAAAAATAATGCATACGAAGTTTCAAATGAGTTCTATGGGAGAGCTCACTTTCTTCTTAGGATTGCAAGTAACACAGAAAAATGACGGGATTTTCATAAATCAAGACAAGTATGTGGATGAAATTTTGAAGAAGTTTGGTTTTTCAACTGTGAAGACAGCAAGTACACCAATGGAGACTACAAAACCATTGCTCAAGGATACAGAAGCTGAAGATGTTGATGTTCACTTATATAGATTAATGATTGGATCATTGATGTATCTAACAGCTTTTAGACCTGATATAATGTTTGCTGTATGTGCTTGTGCAAGATTCCAAGTCACACCTAAAGGTTCACATCTTCATGCTGTGAAAAGAATCTTTAGATACTTTAAAGGTCAACCTAAATTGGGCCTTTGGTATCCTAAGGACTCACCATTTGATTTGGAAGCTTATACTGACAGTGACTATGTTGGTGCAAGTTTAGACATGAAATCCACAACAGGAGGTTATCAATTTCTTGGAAGAAGATTGCTTTCATGGCAATGCAAGAAGCAAACTATAGTTGCCACCTCTACTACTGAAGAAGAGTATGTAGCTACTGCTAGTTGCCGTGGACAAGTACTCTAGATTCAAAATCAATTGCTTGATTATGGATACAACTTTATAAACACTAAGATTTTCATTGAAAATGAAAGCACCATCTGCATAGTTAAGAATCTAGTGTTTCACTCAAAGACCAAGCACATTGAGATTAGGCATCACTTTATCAGAGATTCTAATGAGAAGAAGCTTATTCAGATGATCAAGATTCACACAGATCTGAATGTTGTAGACTTACTCATAAAAGCATTTGAAGTTGGCAGATTTCAATATCTGGTTGCAAGTATTTGAATGCTTAACCTCTGAAGTATTGATTAAGGGGAGGTTAATTGTGTTAATATGCAGTAGAGTATGCACAAATGATGCTTGAAATGGAGTAGAACAACATCTGATGATGCAATTCAAGTTAGTGCTGTTGGACTAACTTACTACTGGTATGTATAATTACTACTGCTGATATAATTACTTCTGTGTGACTAGAGAAAAAATGTGAGCTTAAAAGAATAGAGAGAAAATAAAAACAGAAAAAGAGATGTGTGAATGAAAAACAGACAGAGTGATTCAGTGAGAAAAAGAATTAAGAGATGTTGTGAGTTCAAAAATAGAAAGAGAGATGTGTGAATGAAAAACAGACAAAGTGATTCAAGTGAGAAAAAGATTTGAGAGAAAAAGTGAGAATAAAAACAGAAAGAGAGCTTGTGAGAATCAAAATTGATGATGAAAATGCTTTTGGAATGAAATTGAGGTTTATTCTGGTAACTTAAAAGTTAATGCTGCTAGGCGAAAAGTTAGTACTGATGGGCATTACTTAGTGCTGCTGGGCAAAAGTTAGTACTGCTAGGCAAAAGTTAGTGCTGCCAGACTACTTACTACCGTCAAGTTACCGTTGGAGTTACAACTGCTGAGAGTATTCTTGGAGTATAAAATGAAAACTTCGTGTATAGGTTTACTTTATTACCTATTTAAGCACAAACGATCACACCATATTCGTTATTAATCTTTCTAATACTCTCAATCACAAAACCCAAACTCAATTTCATCACCGATTTCGAACAATTATCATTCATGGCGGCTCTAAAATTCATTGATTCACATAACATGGTTGCATACTCAGAAAAATCCACATAGAATGATGATTTTGATGAGATAGTAGACTTTCTGAATGCTAGCTCAATACAATATGCCTTAACTGTAAGTCCTACTATCTATAAGCCTTATATTGAGTAGTTTTAGTCTACTGCAATGGCCAAAACAGTCAATAATGAAAGACAAATACATGCTAAAGTTGTAGGCAAGACTGTAGTAATAACAGAATCATCTGTGAGGAGAGATCTTTAATTTAATGATGAGGATGGTATTGCTTGTCTCACAAATACTGAAATTTTTGAAAACCTTCAAATGATGGGATATGTGCCTATATCTGATTGACTTACTTTTTATAAATCTTATTTTTCCCCTCAATGGAAGTATCTTGTACATACCATCTTGCAATGTTTGAGTTCAAATCAACTGCTTGGAATGAATTTGGCACAAATATTGCATCTACACTTATCTGTTTGGCTACAAATCAAAAGTTTAATTTTTCTAAATTAATTTTTGATGGTATGTTGAGAAACTTGGATACAAATTCTAATTTTTTTAATGTATCTAAGGTTTTTACATCTGTTTTTGAATACTCAAATTGAAAATCTTGTAGAAATTTTTAATGATGAATATGTTGCACCTTCTCATACTAAAAAGGTTTTTGCAAACATGAGAAGGGAAGGAAAAGGTTTTTCAAGGACAATTACCCCTTTGTTTCCATCTATGCTCATAACACAAGTAGTGGAGGGTGAAGGTTCAGGACAACCCTCTAAACCCCAACACACTCCTACTACTGCTTCACCATCTAATATTGAACCAATCCCTAATGTTCCATCATCATTACAACCTCAAAAGACCCACAAACGTAGGAAAACCAAAAAGCCCACTAAGATATCTTAGTCTAGTGGACCTACTACCCTTGTAGCAGATGAGACTATCCATAGGGAGAGGGGTAACAATGTGGAAAGGGCTGCCACTACTGCTGCAAGCTTAGATGCAACACAAGATAGTGGTAACATCCTTAGGACCCAATCTACGGCAATACATAATGAGCCTATTCCTTAGGGAACTGGTTCAGGTAGTGGTCCCAGGCGCCAATAAACCATATTAGGGGATATACCTGCTCAAACTAGGTTTGAGAGGTTGTTTAAATATTCCCATGATCCACCTCTCTCAAGAGTTAACATACTTGGAAGTGGGGAGGACAGAATGCAACTACAGGAATTGATGGAAATGTGTACAAAATTGTCTGACAGGGTTCTTGACTTGAAGAAAATTAAGGATGCTCAAGCTTTGGATATTCAAAAGTTGAAGACAAGAGTCAAGAAGTTAGAAAAGAAGAAAAAGTTAAGAACTCCACAACTCAAAAGGAGATTATTCAAGGTCAAGATAAAGTCCTCTGTTGATAAGAGTTTGGGTGATCAGGAGGATGCATCCAAACAGAGGAGGAATGAAATTGATCTAGATGAAGGAACTTCATTCATTCAGGAGGATGCAGAGAACTACTAGAGGAGATAGGGTACATGATCATTGATGTTACTAACTTACTACTTAGCCAAGAGCATCCAATTACGTTACTAATGGTGTATTTTAGTTTAGTAACTTAGGCTGAGCCAAGTACTCCTGCCACAAAACAACTATGATTGATAGATGCAGAATCTCACAATTGCTTAGACACATTATGAAGAGGAAAAGTAAGGCAATCAAAAGAAAAAGACAAAAGAAAGAGGATCAAAAAGAAAAATCTAGTGAAATAGCTTCTAAGACCACAAGAGGATAACTATGGCAAAAACCTAGTGGAGACAGCATCAAGATCAAGTTGTGTACCAAATCCTCAACAACAAATCTTGATCCAAAAGACAATGAAAAGCTAAGAATGATTAAATCAGAGAAGCCATTAAATAAAAGAAAAAGGATCAAATTTCAACTTTGAAGATAAATTGCGGGGGTAGAAGAATTGGAAGCTGAGATGCAAGCTGATTAAAGGAGGAAGAAGAGATTAGTTGGTCAAGATAAATGAAGAAGAAGAGGCTAAACTTGATTTTTATGGGATAATACTCAAGCTTGCTTGGTTTGGATGATGTAGGCAGAATGTTTAAGTAGCTCATTAGACTACAGAGCAGAAGAACAGGGAGAGATAACCATATGAAGAAAGATCAAAACTTTTTGTAACGTGCTTATGAATAGGAAAAAGTAAGCAATTTCTGCAAAGCTTAGAGCTGAAGAGATCAGAAGAAAACCACCAAAAAGCTCAAAAGAGGAATCAAATGCCTACATATCTAAAAAATATGGGTAGATACAAACATAGTCAGCTGAAGAATAAAAGTTTTGAATAAATTCAGAAGTTGTTTAACAGAGAAATAAAGAGAGTTAATTCATTTATTCCTATGGATTCAGAAGTGGTGGAAGGAAGTAAAAGCCATGCAGAAGGAAGTAAGAAAATAACAAGATCAGAACTTGATGAAGAAAGTGTAAAGAAACAGAAGCTAGAGGATGATGCTGAGAAAGCAGAGCTTAAAGCTTGTTTAGAGGTAGTTCCAAGAGATGATGAAGCTGTTATGTTGAGTCTTTAGCTACAAAATATCCAATAGTTGACTGGAAGACACACATTCTAGTTGAAGACAAGATGTATTATGAGATCACCAGGGTTGATGGAAGTACTAAGTATTATAAGATATTCACTGCCATACTTGATGACTTTAACAGACAAGATGTGTTAGATTTGTACAGGCTAGTAAAAGAAAGATTTAAGACATCAAGTCCAGAAGGATATGACAGATTACTTTGGGGAGATCTCATAACTTTATTTGAACCAAGTAAAGAAGATGAAATCTGGAAAGCTCAACAGGACTATATATTGATAAGCTGGAGATTATATGACTCATGTGGAGTTCATTTACTATTGATGGATACTTGAATTGCTATTCACATGCTGGTTGAAAAGAAATATCCACTTACATAAGAAATGTTATCAAGAATGTTGAATAGAAGACTAGAAGTGGATCATGAGTGTGAAATGGCATATGAGCTTCTCAGATTTACAAGATCACAGCTTAAGAAGTAGAAGAATGTTTGAATACATCTTCCTGATGAAGATAAAGCTTTTAATCAAGAAACTTGAAGATTCAGAAGGTGAACATCAAGTTTAAGGGAGGATTGTTGGGATTAAAAGGTTTCTAAGTGCTGTTGAAGTTAATGCTGCTAGTTATGGAAGTTACTGCTGCTGGTTATAGTTTGTGCTGCTGATGAAGACTGCAGGAAATATTCTAAGTTATTACTACTGCTAGTTGTAAAGTTAATGTTGCTAGTATTAGTTACTACTGCTAGAAGAGTTTCTGCTGCTAGAGTTAAGTTAATACTGTTAGTTTGTTTTAGTACTGCTAAAGTGATATGTATGAGATATTTTGATATTATGACAAGCATATTTTAGTAAAAGATATTATGTTGTAGAAAAACGCGTTGTAAAGCCTGATTAGGGTTCCTTGGGTGTAGTAAAAGGCGACCCTAGGGTATGTAGTTTAACATTCCATCACCACATACACGTCGTAATATAAGCTTCAAGTTTTTGTTATAACCATAACAACATCAAGTGTATTCTGTATAAATAAATTTTAAATGGGGCTTAGAATGTTTGGTAAAACCTTGTTTAATAACATTGATGTTCTTATTCCGCTGCATGTTATGTTCAATGTTATTATCCTAGATATAGATCTAAACAATCTGAGCTTACAACGATTCTTTAGACTTCACAATTGGTATCAAAGCTAGGGCTCTCTGATCTAGGATTCTACAGCGCTGGTGTTTGATTTCATTGGTTCTTTGAAGAAAAGAAAGGTTAAAGTTTTTTTGTTTTTGAGTTAGTCAAATCGGTGCAATAGGGTTTTGTACAAACCCTACATCTGATAAAAAACAGGACTATGGTTTCTGTATGTGTTAGCATCTTGGTAGTTTCATGAAGGCGTGATGGTGTGCTAGCTAGCTTGAATACTTTGGTTTTTACATTTTTCGATACTTGGAAGTTTATGTCTGATATAAGTCGCAATAATGATAGACTACTAGGGATTATTGTTTGCTGTTAACAAACACCCTAAATCAGTGTTTTTTCATCATTGTTTGTTCTATGTGCTTTCTAATTTTCAATGAGCGAGACATGGATGTGTGACCGTTTAAGTGGGAACACATAACAATTAGAACACATGTTATAGATTAATAATAAGTTTTCATGGTGATTTGTTTTTCGAAAGAAAAAGCATATGTGTTGTTTCTGGTCATTATCAATAGCACGTCAGTTATGAAGATTCATGATGGTTTAGAGTTTTAAAGATAATGTATTATTCTGGATTTTCTTAAACAGCAAAACTATCGAGCATAATCTCAAATCAATGAATAATAAAGACACGAGCAAGATTAAAGTTTATGATTGTTTCTAAGAAGATTACAAGAAACAGTAGAGGTTCGAGCGTGGTTACTAGAAAAGGAATGATTGTCGACGGACACTTTGATCAAAAACACCTAGTAGATCCTAGATCGAGAGCCCCCAGGCTTTAATACCAATTGTGAAGTCTAAAGAATCGCTGTAAGCTCAGATTGTTTAGATCTATATCTAGGATAATAACATTAAACATAACATGCAGCGGAATAAGAACATCAATGTTATTCAACAAGGTTTTACCAAACATTCCAAGCCCTAATATAATTTATACAAACACCCTTGATGGTGTTAGGGTTATACTAAACCTTGAACCTATAAACAACTGTATGTGATGAGATGTCTAAACTACATACCCTAGGGTCTTGATCCGTCCGAACCAACACATAAAAATATATTTAATATATATTAATACGTAATAATAAGGAAGATAATCAATAATAGATAATGTAATAAAGTAATTCCAGTCAGCTAAGAAATTCACTTTACTGCAAAGTGAAACATCAAAAAACCTCCGGGTCGTTTCCTCGACGAGAGGTGAATGGAAATCTATGTTCAAGTTGTAAATCGAGCTTGAATGTCATAAAAGTTTTTGATTTGGTTTTCTAAATCTACTAAAAAGGAAAGCATATAAAAGGAAAACTAAACTTTTGGTTTTAAAACTATAAAAATTAAACTAATATTAATTCTAAGATTTAAAACTTACAAGATTATACTAAAAGTGATCTAAAAATATAATTGACTAAAATGCTTGCTAGTTTGGATGCGTGAAATTGATTTATTAGGTGGGCGGAGCTTATTTTTATAACGAATTAATAATGACAGTAAAATTGAAATGCTTAAAAATAAATGACAAGAAATTAAATTGCATTAAAAATAAATGACGGAATATAAATCGAAAAGACAAAACTTATAACTAAATATTTTTTTAAATCTTTTTAAACCCGCATAAAACAATAAAATAAAACTACACTAATTAATTGAAAAAGGAATAGAAAATGGACCGAATTGGAGACCCGCAATTAAAACGAATACCACCCGATTTATTTAACTAAAACAACTAATCAAAGTCGGTCTAGCTAAATAAACCATTAAGCTCACCGCCTCATGAGTTGACCGGTACCAATTATCACAAAACACAAAATGTTAACAGTAAACATATATCTAAATTTTCAAAAGTTCTTTCTACCTACAAGCAGGTCCATTTCCATAGTATCACCAACGAAAGCCCATGACTTAAACAAATAATCCCAAATAACTTTCAAATGTTGCTAAAAATCAAATTGTAAGCCTAAAAGATTAAAAGAGGCCCTATGATGAATTTTACAAACCAAACGAACCAACAGTTAACAGATGCAAGCACAAATAATTTCTACAAACTAATCAAGTCCTAACAGAAGTGGGATTTTTAGACCAATTTTCAACTGATACTTTGCTAAGTCAAATTCCTAATTTTACTAAACCAAATAAGTCAAATCAATCATAAGCTTTTCAAGAAATAGCCAACAAAAAATAAGCACCTAAACAAAACTTTTTTAACCGAATAAGCACTTATGATATGAAATCTAAACTAGATAACACTATTAAATCAAACTTGCATTTTTAAAACTATTTTGAGAAATCTTTCGAATGGAATAAGCACTACGAGATTTTAAACTAAACTAGAAAAAAAAATGAAACAACGAATAAGCTAGCACAAATCTAATAAGCTAATTCAGCGACAATAAGCAAACCTTACATCATACGAAATCACTAAGTGAGATAAGCTCTTAAATTCTAAATCGCAACCTTTACCAACCACATAAGCTAGATAGAATAAGCAAACTGTCATAAGCTCTAATCGAATCTAACAAGCTACTGATAAGCTTATCAGATCTGAAGTAAAGCTTCTAGAAAATAACAAGCTTATAAGAACTAATACGCTTAATCGAGCTTATTTACTCTAGCTTTTGCACTAATTGCTTATTTTAAGAAGAGATGGTGATTGAGTAAACTTTTAAGAAACTTATTCAATTTCTTTTTTAAATTTGAAGTAAGCAGTTTGAATAAGCTCAGTGAATAAGCCAAGTGATTTAGCATATGTTTTGATAAGCTTTTGTAAAAAAAACAAAAAGAAAAGAAATAAGCACTCAAAACATCATTTTCATTAAGCAAGAATAGAATGATTACAATAAGCCAGAAATTACAATAAGTTGAAATAAGTAAGCCTAATAATCTGTTACAATGAAACTAACTAGCTGGGAAAAAAAACTTAAACTAAGAAAAAAACGTTTTCTAAAAGGATGAACAACTTAAAAGAAAAGTTGGTGTAGAAATTAATTAGAAAAAAATTGTCTCGTCATTGATTCATAAATAGCCAATCATTGGCATGGCTTAATCGTCACATGGATCGCCACATCAAACAATAATAATCCAGCCGCTCCTACCAAGGACACATGGACTTGTGCACATCTTTAATTCAATGCAGCAAATAGATACTGTTGGATCATTTGGAATGAAATTTGAAAGTTGTATTACATGCCCTGCCACGTGTAACATTGTTATTGCCTAAGAAAATTATAGATGAGAATTAGGGAACATGTGACTTGATGTCACTCTTTGTACTTAAATTCATTTCTTCACTTGGCTTATGTTTGGCATGAATTTAACGTGGGCTGGCCCGGCCTATTAAGTGGGTTATGGGCTAGCCCAATAAAATCCGAGAGCATCGTTGGACTTGTTATCTTGCGCTCTTTTCATTCCCGTGCTCGGTTTTGTCTGTTTTGTCTTTATTTTTTTTTGTCTTTTTCTTGATATCCGTACCTGCACATACACAAACACAAAAACGAACATATATTTACAATTTTTATTATGTTTTTGGTCTTTTGAGTTCATTTTTCATGGTAAAAGGTATGTAAAAATAGTGAATACCAGGTCTCCTTTTATACACCAAGGAACTCTAATGGGCTTACAACGCATTTTCTACATATACATATCTTTTCCTAAAATATCTCATACATATCACTTTAGCAGTACTAAAATAGACTAACAGTATTAACTTAACTCTAGCAGCAGAAACTCTTCTAGCAGTTGTAACTAATACTAGCAGCATTAACTTTACAACTAGCAGTAGTAATAACTTAGAATATTTCCCGCAGTCTTCATCAGCAGCACAAACTATAACCAGTAGCAGTAACTTCCATAACTAGCAGCATTAACTTCAACATCACTTAGAAACCTTTTAATCCCAACATTTTTTGGTTCCATGGGTAAACTAAGTCCCTTTTCTAAAAAATAAACTTCTTTAAATTCTAATTCCCAATCATCTTCTATCATCTCCAATTTCAAAAAAATCAACACCTAGAGATCCATTATGTTCGAATAAACCCATTTTAAATCCATAATGTTTCTTAGGGTCATCTATACATGGGCGATAATAGAAATATAATTCCTTAGGGTGGAAAGATGCCACATGAAGTGAAGGTGGTGTAAGAATGGTTTAATTGTCTACTACCTTCATCCTAAAATTATCCGGACTATGTGGTTTGATGGGTGGGTTGGTTCCTCTTTTGTCTCCTAGATTTACATCTAAGGGTGATAAATTGGGTAATAGTTAAGGCTCTGATTCATCAACACTAAGAAATTACCTAAAACTAAGAAAGACGTCATGAATACAAGTATTCAAGCCTAAATCTTCTAGTTTCGTGTGGTCTAAACGTTCTACCTCCACCGGGACTCCTATTGTCTCTTCTACTTCTTTTGGGTAAGTCATGGGCTGCGTGTATACCTCAAATGATGAGAGGACTTATGGGAAAATTTATGGGCCCGAATTTTCTGCATTATATTAGGAGTTGACTTTTTGGTTATTGTTTGTACCAGGCTTAAAGCCAAATGTACTTTCCCTTATAAGAGGTGGACTGGGGAAGATTGTGTGGATGTATTCGATAGAGAGTGACTTTGGTAAGACAAATTTAGGTGTATAGAAAGAAGCCTTTTCTGTGAGAGCTTTCGAGAATTTATGACCATTAAGGGGTTTGAGATCCTTAGTGTCGGGGTACCTCGTGATCTTCTCGATCTTTTTGGCTATATTTTCTTCCACCCTTATTTCATCCTTTAATTTAGCTATAAACTTTAAAGAGAGTTACATGAAATCATTTCCAATAACACTTATGTATCCTTCGGATTGTTGTAATTTCTCTTGTTGATCGAGAATGAAATTCATCACAAGATCCTCGAATGCCTCCTGACGTGATAGTTTCAGGGGTAGTTGACGCAACATGTTGCTTGATATCTCAATGAGGTGTCATTTTATACACTTTTTTGGGGTCGTTTAACCCCTAAAATCATCCATTTATGTCCAAAATAGGTACTTAATTGTTCCTTTTCAGGTATTTCTCATTTGGAAGGCATTTGGATGAATTACACGTGACTTAGGCTCATTTGGAGAAGAAACAAATGAGATTGCAAACCAACACCAAGACTCTTGAAGATTTGTGCTCACAGAGCATGGAGACGGCGTCACCAGCTATACATGACGCCGCCACAACTCATCAAGTGACGGTGTCACATCATTTCATGACGGCGTCAGCCCGTACCGACTGAAACGCAGATCTAGAAGATTCTACTTATGACGGCGTCACGACTAAAACACGACGCCGTCGCGTCGTTTTTCCTATATATACAAACCCGAATTTAGGGTTTTGAGTGTGCAACTTTAGAATAAAAAGAGAGTACGAACCCTAGTTCGTTTAGCAACTGTAGGAGACGATTTTAGGGCCTAAAACCCTATTGTACTTCTTCCAATTCATGTTTTAATCAAGTAAGGTTTACTTAATCATTCAATATGTCTATGTGTTGTTTGATTTATTGTTCTTGCTTTATCTTTAACATGCTTGGCTAAACCTCCTATTGTGTTTATTTATGATTGTATGAAACCTAGAATGTAGATCTTAGTGGTGTTGCTTCTTGTGATAGATGTGCACGTTAGGTCTTAGAAAACCAGATTTTGTCTGCATCGCTGTTGATATGTCTAGGGAAATGTAATTGTGTAGAAAGGATACCATCGGGTAACAGTCTTCATACTACCTTGCCCCCTAATATGGTTGATCCACTTTTAATATATTTCACATGCACTTAGTGTACTCCTAGGGGCCGTGTAATAGTCTTCATACTACCTTGCATGTGTGTTGCTCTAGCGGCATACTAAGTAGACGGCGGGTTCATGTAATTCGTTCATGCTTTAGGAAATAGTTACACAGATCATCACAAGTGTGACATGGCAACAACACTAGGAGAAGCAATCTAGGGAGTAATACATGATTAAATAAACACAATCTTTTATCTTATTGTTATCACCATTAGTTTAGATTATTATTTAGTTTAATAGCTAAAACCAACCAACCTCTCCAATATATGATTCACTTTCTTTCCATAAAACATAAAAATATAAAAAATAATCTTCCCTCAACCTTTAGAATTCTGCTAGACCGTGATTAAGCCTTCCTAACCTATTCCTCGAGTAAATGATAAACAACCCCTAGTCTTGCCTATACTACACTACAACGATTAGGTACACTGCCTAGGGAGTTGTAAAACTTCTCGTGTAGAAGTCCTACGACAACCGCACATTAAGTTTTTAGCGCCACCGCCTGGGGAATAGTTAGGTTTTGATCATCTACTTGCTTGAATCCTTTCAAGTAAGACTTAATTCCCGCACATTAGCTTTCTTGTAGTCTGTCTTTTCTTTGTGTTATTTGTTTCGTAACCCATTCTCGTCAACCACCATAAGAGACGAGAATCATATCCCTACTCTAGGAGATTACTCCAAACTAAGCCACGAGGGCTATAAGAATACCATCGAGCTCCCCGAAGGGAACAACGTGGTACCTCTTCAATCTGACACCATCCGATTGGTGCAAAACGGATGCTCATTCCATGGACTTCGGTCCGAGGATCCAAACCAACACCTCAAGGATTTTCTTAAACTTGTGGACTCACTTGACCTTGACAGTGAAAATAGGGAAATAACGCGCCTGCATTTATTTTAATTTTCCCTTCACGATCAAGCTAGCAATTGGCTTGAATGTCTTCTAGCAGGATCCATCTCCACATGGGAGGATCTTACTACCCGATTCCTTGCTTAATTCTTTCCATCGGGAAAGACCGCAAAACTCCGCAACGATATCTAGATGTTCCAACAACATCATGGAGAATCTTTATCTGAAGCATGGACTCGTTTCAAGGACTTACTCCAAAAATTCCCTCATCATGGCATAGACCTTTGGCTCCAAGTCCAAATTTTTTATGACCATGTCAATCCCGTCACAAGACGAACCATTAACCAATCAGCCGGTGGTAAGCTTCGTGACCTCAACGCTGAAGAATCTTAGGCACTATTAGAAGACCTCGCCCTTTATGACAACAAAAGTTGGAATGACCCACGGGATTTCGCTAAGCTAGTCACGGCAATCGCATTGCCTCAAGATGTCCTAAGTATATCCGACCGCCGTCTAATTGAGCTCGAAAATCAAGTCGAATGCTTGATGGAAGCTTATCTTGCTTCAACACAGCTTACTCAAGTAAATAAAATCACCACCTCATGTGAAATCTACAATGGTCCTCACGACACTCATAATTGCACGGAAGGCCCCGAGCAGGCTTGTGTTAACTACGCATCTTCGTATACAAAGAAAATAAGAGACAAAAAGTTCATCTCGAACCAAGGACCAAGAAATTTCAATGATGCCGCCAACACTTGGAAGGACAAACTAAATTTTAACTGGGAGCGAACTCAAACATTCACAAACCTACAAAACGAATCAATCTCCGTCCACTCCTCAAGTTATCAAATAAAGCTTGAGAGGGCGCTACTTGATTTCGACTCTAACCAAGAGAAGAGGTTGTTTCACCTACATACCCAATTCGGACAACATCTGGACGACATGATTGGGAAAATTAACCTTCTTTAGAAAACTATCTCTAAAAAACTCAATGACATATCTACCCTAAAAAATGTAGGAAACTCCATGGACCATAAGAACATTGCTGCAATCAGTCATGACGAAAAGGAGGAGCTCAGAAAGAAAGGAATCAAAATCCCGTCAAAATTTTTCTCCCCAAAATATCTTTCTCCCGCATCTATAAAAGAGCTAAACAAGAACCTATCAGCCCCAAAACACATTCACTTCATCAATTCAACCATCATTCTCAGTATAAACAGTGATACAAAAGAAGAAGACACCTCTTTCACCAACGCACATAACCACGAACTTGATGCTATGGAAAGAATAAGTGAAGGGATAAAAGAGCACAGTAAGGAGGACGATGAGATAGAAACCGACATGGAAGTAGAAGAGGTGATCGAAGAAGAACAAAGTGAATTTGAAACTGATGAAGAAGTCGAAGAAGTATTCGAAGAGGAGGAAGAGGATGAAGATGATGAAAGCTTTAACTCATTCCTAACTATGAAGGAATTGTCACATCATAAATGGCTATTAAAGCATCCTCGACCCCCATAGGTAAAGGCAAAAGTAAAAGCTGGAAGCCCAAACAATATCTAGATCTCCTGCATGATTGGTTACATCTTCAAGAGATATGCCTACATAGACCTAGAATCACCAATCAACATCATGTCTAGGCATCAATATAATCAAATCATGACTTATGGGCTTAGATCAAGGCAGAAACCGTCAAAACCTGATAAGATTAGCAACTTTGTAGGAAGGGTAAAGCGTATAAAAGTTTTCATAGGAAGCCTATATATAATATAAAAAAAAAAAAAAACAAAAAAAAAACATTGTCCATAAAAAGATTTTTTTTTGCCAAGTTGGTAAAAGAACACCAACATATAATACTTTCAACTGAAGTATTATCCATTAATAAGTTCCTGAACCAAAGATCAAAAACTTACATTTTGTGTCTCTCACGAGGTACGGTCTCAACTTTTAAAGTTAAAACAAACTCCTTTGAGCATTTTTTCTTTTAGAGAGTTACCGAGAAGCGGGTTGATTATTAGGTTTAAGTATCTTATCTCATTGTCCATATTAAAATATATTGTGAATACATTGTTGAAAAACCAAAAAAATCAAAAAAATTAAAAAACTAAAAAAATTAGTATAAATTTTCTTTTTACACATGCGCACTCGTTCTCAATCTCGTAATTCTAACCGTCAACAACAACAAGTCCCACCGACTTTTGTTGAACCATTTAATCTTGTGAAACCAATTGAAAATCAAGCTCCTCCCGTAGTTACGATGGACGATAATCGTACTATGGCTCAAATTCTCAAAGCACCCACTGAGGGTTACGAGGATGCCATCGTTGTTCCCGAGATCACCGCGGACAAATTTGAGCTTAAGCACGGATTGCTTACCCTTGTTCAAAACAAACAATTTTTTGAACATGACAAAGAAGACCCTCATGCTCACATCCGTTATTTCAACAAGATCACTTCTACGATGAAGTTCCCGAACGTCCCGAGTACGTCGGTAAAGCTTATGCTTTTTCCATTTTCCCTTGAGGGTGCCGCCCGGATTTGGCTTGAAAAAGAACCACCTCGATCGATTCTTACATGGGATGATCTTGTTTCGAAATTTATCAACAAATTCTTCCGTCCTTCCAAAACAACAAATCTTCGGAATGAAATCACGAGATTTCAACAACGATTTGAAGAAACTTTTTAAGAGGCATGGGACCTATTTAACGATCTTCTTCAGGCATGCCCACATCATGGATTTTCGGAATTACATCAACTCGATACTTTCTATAAT